>JACBYL010000241.1:0-12181 GCA_015266385.1 Trichoderma oligosporum | reverse complement strand
CAAAACTTACGCATCTTCATTCTAGTCTCAAACACTTTGCGTTGCAGCGGCGTATCTCCCATCCAGAATTCATCTCTGCCGGGAATGAACTTGCGTCGTTGCTCAGCCTTCTCCCAGTAAGGTATCTCCGCTTCTTCCTCCAGCTTCCTAGCAAGATTAGTCATATCATCAGCGGTGGAAGTCGAAGTCGTTGCATCATGAGCTGCCAAATTTTTCTTAGGACCCCTGGACTCGATGATGCGTCTTCTCCCCTCAGACTGCAAATGCACCGGCCAATTATTGATATCCCAAAATAAGTGCACGGCCTTCTTCCTTGACGGATGACCAAACGTCCAGATTGGCTCGCATCGTGTCGTCTTCAGTCTCTGTCCCTGTCCCTGTCCCTGTACTGCGATAGCGTCTTGCTTCTTCTGCTCTTCCTCCTCTTCTTTCTGCATCTGTGCGTCGAGGGCTTTGATACGAGCAGCTTTGGTCTCGGAATCTAAGGTGTCGTCGTCCTGTATTTCCGCTGCTTTTTTCGAGCGCTTTTTTCGCAAGACTGTTGGATCGGTAACCTTGTATCTCGTGGCGTAGCTATTATACGGCAGGTGAAGCGGCCATAGCATCGTCTTATTTTCATACGCTTCACGGAGGAGATTCTTGCGAACGATCTCATATGCTTCTTCGCATCTAGGCCACTCCTCATTTGCCCACACCTCCTCATGCTCCTTGTACGTATCTGGGTCTGCAATCTTGACCACGTCTGCGTATATCATCGTAATGCGCCAGGAGCTCTTATTCGCGCGATTCTTGGTCGGATTGTTGGGGCGCCTCTCGGTATCATCTTCCCAGTACGTAATCATATTGTCAAGGAAGTTGCGGTTGTATTCTTGTGTCACGGGATTCTTTAGCTTTTCTTGATGCTCCTGATGCTGCCCCTGTAGCACCCTGAGCGTCTTACCCAGGCGGAAGCCAAGGCAGTAGAAGAAGTTCCTCGTGCGCTCACGCCATTCAGGACTCCTTATTGGATCTTTGATAAACTTTCGAAGAGAAAGGACGTCTTTTCTCTTGGGCATATCTCTCGGATATATGTGAAAATCCTCGGACGATGCCGGCACAGAAACCTGCGTCGAAAAGCTATTGTTTGAGGCTATGCTTGCGTCATCTCGAGTCTCTTTCTTCTTCTTAGGCCTAATTTGCGATGTATAAGAAGGACGCGACCCTGGCCCTGACTCTGGAAATCGTTGTGGCGTTTGGAGCTCAACATCCGGCCACTTGACCAAGTCTTCGGGATGAAACTCTGTCTCTGGTCGCCCGACCATCCAGTCTCCATTGGACTCACGTTTATAGACCCTTAAGAACTGCCGTTAGTGTGCCATCTCCCAAGGGAGCAAAAAAAGGGGGGGGGAAAGAGGATTACCTCAAAGCTTTCAAATCATGCAGTCTCGGAGCAAGCCGCTTTATGTCCTTCTCAGTAAATTTGTATCTCTTTACCGGTCCACGGCATCCCAAGTTGAGCTCCTTCAAAAAGTCGCCCATTTTCCTAGGATGCATGTCTCTGAAGATGGAAATAGGACTGATATCACGCATCATCTGCGTCACTCTTGACAGCAAAAGCTCTCCCCGCTTCCCAAGAGATTCTTTCAAAGCCCGTGGACGATTTCGTGAAGGCTGGCAAATATACTCTAGCCATGCTGCCTCCGTAGGTCGCACATTAGCAAGAGTGTATCCCTCAGTCGACTCGTATTCGTGCTCGCCGAATCTCAAATTCATCTGCTCAACAGTAGATTTGGCCATCTGGCCAACCTCCACCGTCCTCAAGAGCCCAACGATGAAATCCCGAGGCGCTCGTTGCGCCGCTCGCTTCAACCCTTGATGAACCTTCTGGCAACGCCGCATAAGCTCATACGTCTTCCTCATATCGAGGTTCATTAGATCCTGCGATACAGGACCTTTCCAGTTTTTAGGGAGCTCCATGACAGGCTCTTCGCTTCGCAGCCGGTGTTTATGACGGTAAGATTCCTTGATGGCAAGCTCTCGCGTCCATCGTGCCCAGCTCAGCTCCTCTTTCTTAAACCACTGATAGGCTCTAGTATAAGCCCATGGATCCCTGGACTCCTTTTCAGGTGGATTCGTCAGCTTTATGCTGGAATAGACTACGTCCGCCCCAAGGTTCCTCCTCTTCTCCTGAGGAGGCTCAGGGAGAGTGAGAACGCGCCAGGGAGTGCACATTTTTCGATTTTCGGCGTGGGTGAAAATGTTGAGGCATTGTTGGAGAGCGGCACGTTTGCCACCACGGAACTTGGCAAACGCTTCCAGAGTCTCTCTCTTAACTTGCAAGGCGCTGTCAGAGCGGTCGATGCTTCGGGGTGGAGGGCGAAAGCTGCCTTTGCTGGACAGGAACTTGGCCGTCTGTACCATTCCGCCGTCCATGCAATCTTCGTATGATTCATTCTCGCATGCGGCAAGGTTCGCCGGCTTCATCGCCTCAGCAAACGGGCCAGCCGCCCAAAAATCCTCACTCTCTGTCCAATAAGGCTCCAGATAATCCTTTCTCAACATTTCAGCTGGCATCTCGTACTGCTGATCATGCGCGCTCGCCACTGCCACATGAAGGAGATGCCTGGGACCTGTCAAATTGCGCTGTTCGCAGCTCTCAGCACGGATTTCAATATGGGGACCGGGAAGTCGAGGTAGTCTGTTGCTCTGCGTCGGCCAGATGTTTGTCGGAAAGTCGACAATGAGCTGGGGCTTGCCGTAGTGATAATTTTCAAAAGTCCAGTGTGCGCGGAGCATATCAACTGCGTCTTTAAGCTCGTGAATCCAGTCCTCTCCTTGAAAATTTGAGTATAAATATGCAAAGTATTCAGTCAGCTCTGCAAATTTTCGCTCCCAGTCTGTCGTCCGATCGACATCACTGTCTGCGAGAAAGTTCTTCGCTCGAGCGAGCTGGATCCTTGGTCCTTCAATATACCACCCTTTATAAGGCTGTAGTTGTAAATCATCAGGAGCAAATGAAGTCCCAGGTCGTTGGCTTGTGCTTGCCATGGGCTCAACCTCATCATTGTTCTCATCCGAGAATTCTTCCGGGTCAGATTGTTCAAGAGTCATCTCCAGCTCAATTCCTCCCTTGGCCGTCAACTGAGTAATCAACTTCTTTTGAAAGTCCTTGTTAAATTTTCGTGAAATCTTCGACAAATTGACAAGGGGTTCACCTTGGATGATCTCTTTTACCGACTTCTTACTCAAGACTGGATTTTGATACATTCTTTCCGTCAACTCAAGCTCATAAATGGACATGGCGTCTGTGGCGGATGAAGTGCCGATTGAATTGTCCGGCAGCGGGTCGAAGCTATCATAAGCATCTATACACTCATTTAACATATTTTTTGAAGTCAAATTCGATGAACCAGATCTCGAGCGCGCCCCTTTCTTCAAGGTCACTGTGCTTTCTACCTCTCCAGTTGCTTTACTTATCTGTTAGCTTATTTTTACTTTCTTTCCAATAGTCCGAATAATAGAAAGCAAGATTGAGAGTCTTCTGCTTTACCTTTAGCAATGGGCGCCCAACTCATGCTGCCCATCGTCGATGACTTCCTCGATTTAAACGCTCCATCAAGAGGCCCTGCCTGACACTTCCCTGCCAACAAAGAAGGCGGACTTGGCATCTTTAGATATGGATATCGACAACTGAACAATTCCGAGAATAGTCGACAGCAGTCGGGATGCTGCTGCAAAAATTCGTCCAAGATGTGATCGCGAATGAGAAGATCTAGACGCTGCAAGAGGTCACCGTGTCCCACAGAGGCACGTAGGCCCAACACCTCTGTCGGTAATTTGTGGAAATCATGAGAAAGATACTTTACTATCTTCCCTACAGAGCGAAATGATAATTAGACATGGGCTCTTTCATTTAAACGAGCTAGAGTGATGAACAATCGACTTACTCATGATGTCCTCAACCCGATATAAAAGCTTCAACTCCAATTGTGGACTTTCAACATTTCCACCACTCATATTTCGGTGTCCTTGGAGTTGAACCATCAAGTTTGATGGATCCGTCGCCATCTCTTCAACCTCGGTGACCGGCGTGAGAGCTGACATTGTGGAATGCAGCGAGCACTCTATGCTCTTTCGATAAGATAAAGTTAACTGACTGATTCCGCTTTGTGAACCACAGACGAAGAAGTTTTCTCAGAAGCGTTCAGAAAAGAGGAATCGCTCAAAGATAAAGAAGGGGAGAATTAACAAACAAAAAAAACAAAAAAAAAAAACTCGGCAAACATATCCAAGATGCATCAAAATCCCAACATGGTTCAATACAAGACTATCATACGAGGTTTGGAATTTCACGTCTTGGGGGAGGGCATCCCCAGTTAAAATGATTTTTGGAAGATAATCAGCGGCTCTTTGTGTTCCTATTCCGGAATTCAAGAGAAGATAAAGACGTCTCAGGAGAACCGAATTCAGCCACGCTTAAGATGATGAAGGATGGTGTTTTTCTTTGTTTGTGTTGGTTGCTCATGGAGATTCTACTGCGTTAAGAGAGGAAATCTATTGTGATTATTTTTATTTACGCCATTTTGAAAGAAATTATCATTTAAATTCAAGCCTAGGTCATGACACGTGCCATTTCTATGCAAGAATCATCTACGTGAAATTAAATTAAATTAATTCACATCAGATTAGTACTGGGTAATGAAGCCAACTATATGTATGACAGTCAGTAATGAAGCCAACTATATGTATGACAGTGCACTAACAAAGCGCGCTTCTTTCTCTAACTACTCGACCAGTCAGACTAACAAACAAAGAATATGCGTCCGTTCGTCTACAGTACATACAGGTTGATATTATTCTCCACATGCATTAAGTATTGTTTCATAGACAAGTTTGCTCAGTACAACACCATAACCTCCCTGTCAACTTAGACATGATGCTACCTAGAATTTCACCATTTTCTCCAAGAATACATACTACCCTATACAGAGTACTACGAGAAAAGACTAATTCGTCATATTTATAATCTAGTTCTAGTTTGGATCAAGAACCAAGAGTAAAGAGTAAATAGATTAATGTAATTAACATCTTCCGTCATCTCTCTTCTTGAATGCCTGTTCTCACGTTCACACACTGTGCCATGCCGAATGTGTCTCGGTGCAACTATATCCAGACACTCACTCTACTCTATACTCCATGCTCATTCATTCACATTGACTAAACAACATAAATAAGCACAAGTCACTCATCTCCCCTCCATATCCACCAAGCCAAACAAAATACTTACTTTCAAACAATCCAAGGGGTCATCGCCGCCGCCTCGCCGCCCTCCATATCGTATTACAACCCAACCTCATCTCACATCATTCCTGTCCTTTCTTTGTTTTCATTCTCTCTCTCTCTCTCTCTCCAAGCCAAACAAAATACTTACTTTCAAACAATCCAAGGGGTCATCGCCGCCGCCTCGCCGCCCTCCATATCGTATTACAACCCAACCTCATCTCACATCATTCCTGTCCTTTCTTTGTTTTCATTCTCTCTCTCTCTCTCTCTCTCTCTTCTTATCCTTTTTTTTTATATCCCCACTCATAACCACCTCTTTTGTTCTGTTCTGTTGGGTTCCTTCATTCACTTCATTCACTTTCATTTCACCCTCCCTTTCTCTCATACCAACCACATTCATCATTCATCCTCAATCAATATCCATCCCTCCCTCAGTATGCTCGTATTGACATATTTTTTTTTCTTTTCTTTTTTTTAATATTAATAATATTCCCTGCTACATACAATTGTAAAAGCACTGACTCATTTCGCATATATAGGATACCAAGTAAAATTAAATTAAACGCCTTATTCAATGACACAGAGTAATCCGTCCGTACCTATTATCTCAATCCAGATACGATAACTAAACTAAACTAAACATGCAGACGGACTAGCTTAGTCATCTTACGATCTCTTTGAGCCGTCCTCCATCAACATGCGTCTTGTTAACACTGCTCATCTTGGCACATACCAAGCCCACCCGTTTGCATCAAAAGTTTGAGATCCGCCGAGATTAAGGTCTTTGTCTTTGTCGTAGCCCCTGTAACTTGTAAAGAACGAAAGAGAAAGAAAAGAAAAGTTACATGTGCTTGCTGCCCATCAACGCTCGGATCACGGTTTGTTTGTTTCTATGCCGTCCCCTTTTTCACCATCCTTTACAAAGTCGTCTTAAAAGTCGGCGCTTCACACGGATACTCTGTACATGAGATTGAATAGACGCTTTACATGGATGCTCTGTACATGAGAGATAGACGCTTTACACGGATACTCCGTACATGAGAGATGGTAATGAATAGTCAGTCTCGTCACTTCGCCAGTCCAGGCGTGAAAAATTACCATACGACTAGCTGCACCACGTTACATACAAGATGGACAAAACAGGCATCTACCATTCTCATCCATAAACCACTAAAAGCACACGCACTGCTTCAAGAACTTTTACTTCTTTTTTTTTTTGTGCCTGTTCGCACTACCTTATATGTACAGGCCAAGGGGTATTTGAGAGGCTAATCTGAGCAGCCATGCATCTATCCCGCCTTCGATCGACCAAATAGACGGCAAGCACATTGTCCAATCTCTTCTTTTCCGGAAGAGAAAGATGGGTATCACTGCGCACCTAAGAGCGCTACTCCGTCTGCCGTTCCCCATCTGCTTTTCGAAAGAATTATACACCAATTACCCTGCTTGCAAAAAAACAAGGTTCATTGTTCCTCCCATATGACAAGTAGAGATTAGATCCGAAAGTGAAAAAATCTTGCGACAGCTTCTTGCACCTGCTTCCCTCAAGCTCGCCCCCCTTCTGCTTCGCGGTATCCTCGACTTTTTTTTTTTCAGGGCCACTTTGCATTCTTAGAATTCCTTCTCCCCCATCTCAAGGCTGGCCGAAATCCTCCTTCAACTCCTCTATCCCCTCAAATATATCCACCACAAGATAGAGCCCCTTTTCTATCCGGGGGCGCGCGCGACTCCTGAATTTGCGTGCTCCATACCCGTGGAAACCACGCATAGTATCCAGAAGCGCAGAAACTGAAAAAAAAAAAAAAATTTGGAAAAAAGAAATTGAAAGATGAAAAAAAAAAAAAAATAAAAAAAAAAAAAAAAAAAAAAAGATAAAAAACGACTCGAGGAAAATTGGGTATGATCCGCGTTCCATTTTTTTGGTGCCATGAAGACTTGCTGAATATGATTTGCGAAATAAAAAAGAATAAACTTTAAAAAAAAATGGAATTAAAAACAATCGCTAAATGCCATGACGTAGATATGAGACAGATCATTCTGAGAGTGACCATCAGGTTGAATGTTATTGCTTGGAAGAAATGTCGAGTCCATAAACTATGGGCTCAAAATTGAAGCATGAACCATCCCCTCACCCATGGTCGAATATGGACAAGGGGAAACGAAGCGTGTACTGAATTAATCGACTATGCCAAACGCATGCGCCACCAAGGTTCCTATTGTTGGTGGATTCCATGCTGGTTCACGAAAGCAGCATATTGCTGTACATGTTGATATGCGGCAGGGTGGGTCTGCGGAGTGGGCGTGACAGGGCATCGAGGAGGCAGTTGATGATAAGACTCCTTTGCGACATTTCCATAAGCGTTATCTGGAGTGATAGGAGGCGTAAGATAACCATCGAAACCAGTAGCAGCGCCATGGCCTTTCTGAGGGGTGCTGTAAATGTCGGAATGTCTTGAAAGAGGCTCCGCGGGTGGTGACGGAGGGTTAGCCTGGAGCCGAGCCATCGCTGCCTGTTCAGCCATAAAGTCCACCAGTTTCTGAGATGCCTTGGAAAGGGATGATGAAGAGTACTTGCGCGCCAGAGTTGATGACGGTTGGTTGAGATGTTGAGAGAGTGTCAACAAGGTCAAGTTTTCAGTGTGGTCCCACTCGCCGTCACTAGCCTCAGTTCTTCCCAGAATAGCTCTTGCCAGTGCTAATGAAGAGCGTGCCATCATCGAGGGCTTCGTGGAAACGAAATCGCGATGGTAGAGAGCAATCTCGCAAAGATAGGCAGCCATGTGCTCCACCTCCTTGTCGTCCTGCTCTTCAGCGACCATTAACTGTGTGAAGAAGTCGACAGTAGGGTGGCCAATGGCCCACTCGAGAGTGTTTAAAACATGCATCTCCATTTGGGTAAACATGCCAGCATCGTAAAGGCCGCAGCACATGTTGTTGAGTTCATGAATCTGAGGTACCCGGTCCTTCTTGTCACCATACTTGGCCGCAATGAGGAGAGCAGCACAGCCAACCAGCTGGTAGTGTTGCTTATACACTACACGCCGTGAGCAGTACCGGTCTAACAGATTAACAGTAAGGAACAGAGTCTCGGGCAACAAGGCAAAGGCAGCATGAGCCTCAATGAGAAAGTCGATGAGGTACGGTCTCATAAACCATTGGATCTCACGTTGCATGTCGATGAGATTAGCATCGGGAAGAGTCTCATTCTATTATCAGTGTTAGCACCATTATGAGATTTAAAAAAAAAAAAAAAAGAGCCGCCATCGTCTCAGCTAGGAGTCAACATGCCTCCATATGTCGCATATGCGCCATTATATCTCCCAGATACTCTTCGCCTGCAAGACGAGAGAGTTCACAGGCAATAGTGTCTTGCCGACTGCGCGCAAGCATCTTGGCAGTCTCTCGGGCTCGAGAACTGGACTGAGGTTCATCACTCTCGATGAAGAAGTGTTCGTCAGGCTGAGCGTACGCCATTGTGGATGATAAGATGGATGGCGGAAACAAGGTTGTATTGTAATTAGATGGTCGATGGTGATTAAATGTCTAAAAGAGTGACAGGCAAGTTCTCCAGGAATCTTTTTGGTGGGAGAGACTATTGAATAAAGAGCGAGCCTTGGGTGTATCAAGGAGTGAATGCCACCCTAGGAATTAAGATATTAAGATATTAAGGAGCGTGGTGAAAAAACTAATGGAAAAGAGTGACTGTGGCTGGGAATAAAGCCTGGATCATGTAGACTGAAAGTTCGATCGAAAATGCAAAAGGGACAGGGAAAGGGGCGCCGTTTAAAGGACGACGAGGGACCGACTCGACAGCTCTATAAAATTGAATAGCGTTAGTCTTAAAAAATCTCCTAAATAAAATCTCCCATATAGAATGCGACCCGATAGACCGCCAAGACATGGGAGGTGGGAAAAAAATGGTGCAGATGCAGCAAAAGAAGCTTCCCCTGAGCTGGATCAACCACTCCCTTTACTAATGGGGGGTTGGCTGGCATGGAGATGGAAGATAGATTGGCACGAGGGTGCGATGGGCAGAGCAGGGGAGGTCTTACCGCCACGTACGAAGAATAAGGGACGGGGGGGGGGGAGAGAAGTAGGATAATCAATGGGACACCTCGGGCAATTGGCGGGAACAACGAGTTAACGTCTCCCACGGAGCAATGCGTCGAATGATAGTCGAGCGCAGTTGTGGAGAAATGCTGAGAATGCGGAGAGCGGGCTCGGGTATGCAGCTGTTGAAGGGAGCGCACATCAAAAGATTAGATTATGCTGCGGATACTGGCGATTCTCGAGGGTTGAAAGAGGAAAGAAAAGAAGAAACCACGGAAAGAAAGAAAAAAAATTTATCCCTTACCTTTTTCTCACACTTGACACCTTAGAACCTGATGACACCGAAAGGCGGTGGGAGATAAAACGATTAAATCATACGAGGTGGTGAGCGGAAATTGTCAAAAGGCTGAAACCCTTTATAGCGAAGCTGGCTGGAAAAGTGACGGGGAACTGAAAGCAGATTTCCGTCAAATCACCAAAACTGTTTAAGATGTCTATCCAAACTGGGAGAGCCTGTAAAAATTGGGGCGATCTTGATCGAAGACAAGCAATTGGGGCCTTGTCTGCGAAGCAATCTCGGGAAAAGAAAGCCTTTTTTTATTCCTCTCGAAATCGTCTCGTGAGTGGTCGGAGAACGAAAAAGGGCGAGAGAAGATTTGGCGAACCAGATGGAGGAAAATTCCTTGTCGCTAAAGGGTTAAGGAATTTTGGCAGTGGGCCAGAAGGGAATAAATGAAGAAGAAGAAGAAGAAAAAAATCCAAGAAGAAAGAATAGAGAATACCAGTGAATAAAACAGAAAAAAATACCAGCCGCGGCGTCCTTGATTCACTTTTTATTCCTCTGCTCTCTCTTCCGTCTCAGAGCTTTTCTTCGGGGGGGGGGGGGGGGGGGGGGGGGGGGGGTGGGAGAGTCGAGGCTTCAAGCGGTAGCCGGTCGGTGATTCTCCTCAGTCCAGGCCAAACTCCTATTTCGACCTGCTCTAAATGTTCAGGTCAGGAAGCGGTGGAACGGATGAGGGAACGAGTGGATAAGGAAGAGAGAAAGAGAAGAGAAGAGAGAGAGAGAGAGAGAGAGAGCGAGAGGAGGGGAGGAAGAGAGGTGGGATAAAAAGGTTAGGAGGAGGATGGAAGAAAAGAGGAAAGACTGGAAGAGAGGTAGTTTTAACTGGACAAGCTCTACTACTGTATGCTATGGATGGCTAAGGGACTGCTACTACAAGGTAGGTAGTAGGTACCAATGCTAGGGAACTCCGTAGAGCACGCAGAGAAGAGTGTGAGGGTACGAGCTGAGAGAGATACTTTCGATGTTTGTACGTACTTCGTACATACAGGCTCCGTGCAACAAGAAGTACTTTGTACCTTTGCTGCCCCTGCTGCTGGGGGGGTGTGTCTGGCGGATGGAGCAACATATATAACTTGTACACTCTTGTAGTAAAAGTAGTACCGCCGTCCATACAAGCAGTATACTTGTACTTTGTAAATAAATATACTCCAAGTAGTGCTGCTGCATGGAGCATAGAGCATGGAACATGGAACATGGGAGAGCATGAAGGAGCATGATGAGCGAGGACCAGAGCAAGCAGAGCAGGGCCTGGCCTGGTTCGAGCCAGCCTGGCCCTGGCTTGGGGGGGGGGGGGGGGTTCAGGTTCTGCTCCTCAGTGGTTCAGCGGTTCTAGAGGGCTCCAGCCGACGGGCCCCCCCCCTCCCCATCCCAAAGTCTCCTCTCCTCTCCTCTCCTCCCCTCCCCCCCAAGTGGCTTCTCTTGAGGTCCCCCGTCCGTCCTTGTTGCTGTACTGTACCTTTTCCTTGCTTGCACCAAAAGGCAAGTGACTTGTGCTGCCGCACCGCACCGCACCGCGTCGCCAAAAAAAGATTTGGGAACAGAAAAGTGAGTGTGTGGGCTGGACGGCTACAGGGGGAGTGAGCAGGCGGCGGAGGGGGTGCGGCTGGCTGAAAAGCAGCTGTGCAGGGCCCCCCCGTGCATTATCCCGCGATGAAAGGGGGAGGGGTGCAAGAATTGTTTACATAACATGCTTGATGATGCGAGCGTGCGTGCGTGCGTGCGTGTTGGAGTAGTAGCAGCAGCAGTAGTAGTAGTAGTAGTAGGTAGTAGTAGATACAGTAGTAAGTAGAGCAGCACTGTAAAAGGTAATATAATAAAATACCTACCTAGTCCGTCCATAATAAACTATCTTATTCGGCGCAAGATAGCCTACAGTACTCCGTACGTACGTGTAGATACGTGCAGGTACGAGTTTACGTGTGTGCGTGTGTGCATCCAAAGTCGTGTTTGTGAGTGTCCAAAATAATGCGAGGGGATAAATAAACGCGCACAAAAACATAACAATCTCAAATCCGCACAATAAGGGGTTCGTTTACCACACAAGTTAGAGGTACCTACTAGTAGCTACTTACTGCCTACTACGGAGTAACTACGAGTATATCCAAAATTACCGTGCCGTACGGAGCATAGAATACGGAGCTTACTTGTACTTGTATTACGGAGCACTGCCAAGTACAGTTATTATTAAGTACCTAGCTACTACGGAGTACTGGGTAGGTAGTTAAGGTACTCCGTATGTAGGTAAAGGTTCCAGCAGTCCGAAGCAAGGCGAGCTCAAGAACAACACAATGCCAAACGAGACAGGTTTTGGGCGCAGTCATTGCTATTTCATCTCTTTTATTATTTCACAAGCGAACGAACGGCCGAGAGAGAGGGGGGGGGGGGGGGGGGGGGGGGGAGAGAGGGAGAGGGAAAAGGTACGATAGGTACTATCTCTTACAAGTTTGCATATATAAGGTACATTCATGACATGCTCCCTACCTACAGGTAACCCCATTTTCAATTTCTCTGAGCTGCCTTTTCAGT
>JACBYL010000240.1:0-75423 GCA_015266385.1 Trichoderma oligosporum | reverse complement strand
CCTCCCTTCTCCCCCCTCCCCTTCTCACCTGGGTTACGTTGCGATGCTTTGATCGGAACAGGTCGTGTCCCCTGGCTTTTGAAATGAGACAATGGTTTGATAAAGGAATGACGAAGGGTGGCATTAAATGGAGAAAGTGCCACAGTTTGTATAGTAGCTTAATTCGCTATATCAATAATATAGTTGCCATTGTAATAAGAAAAGGAAAAGAAAAAGAGTTATGGCGTAGTATAAACAGCAATTGAGCTACTTGTCAGTAGAGAGACTGCTTTACAAATTATCTCATTTCGAAAATGAAAACATCATGGAGGCAATGTCACCCGAGATGCTCTCCTACCTGCAGGTTGTGATGAGGGCGAGATATTGGCAGACATGGCGCACATGAAAAAAAAAAAAAACAAAAAAAAACGTTGAAGTGTTACAATATTTGCAATGTATGGAGTACTACTAGGTAGTATCTCATCTGTCCCATCGGCAATGTACCGACCGGCCCACTATCAGAAAGAGGTTGACTGCAGCAAGAGGGCCTCGATCTAATTAAATTAAATCAGGCAACATGCATATACATAAGCGGTAACACGGCTGGCAGCGGCCCTCCTAGTTTAAAGAAACGCTATTGGCAATTTGCTTGACCGTTTTGTTGTGTTACTGACGCACATGCGAAGGCGTACGAGTGGAGATGAACGGGGGAAAAAAATAAATAATACTTTGTTAGGGTGGCCTAGGAACGCTACTACTACGAGTACTCCGACTTACTATGATTGACAAGGCGCGATAAACGGCTTTTTGTGACGGGGGGGGGGGGTTGGCGAGGGTGGGGAGAGAAGGAAAAAAAGAAATGAAAAAAGAGGCGTCCAATCGGGTGGTGCTGGATAGAGAAGCCGGCGAACTATTTCCTATTTCATCCAGTAGTTAATTTGGGAGGATGCAAGATGATAGTCCATACATGAAAAAAAAAAAAAAAAAAAAAAAAAAAAAAAAAAAAAAAAAAAAAAAAGCATTGATCGTATACAGTATTATGCAAGTTTCGATGGTTATTATGCAAGCTTCGATGGCTATGATGTGGCTTTTTTTTTTTCTTCTCTCTTCTTTTTGGTTGTGTGTCTTTTGACTCCCTATTCTATGCAAGAATTGACTGACTAACGAACATGACGTGTATGTATGTATGTATGTATGCAAGCCGTTTAAAGTGAGATGCATATGACAGCTCTCACATAGAGGTCAGTATGGTTTGTCTCATAGAAGAAGAGTAAAGAGTTTAAAAAATTAAAAAAAATTAAAAAAAAAAAAAAATTCACCCCCAAAAAAGCAACCAGGGCCAGTCTATTGAATGTTTGAGCCACTTTGGATAACCGAGGAGCCCGAGAGCGACAGAGATTCTACCAATAAGTAGCCGGTGTTGCTTCATGTCTCGGGCTTTGAGGGCTTGGACGCCGAAACTGGAACCCAACATACATGTTAGTGCTTTACTTTTGTATGCATGCCATGCATACGCGATGCCAGCTCTGTACATGTAGTAATGTACGTACTTATACGGAGTACTCTGAATGAATCAGTGAATAAAGATATGAAGTACAGTATGTACTGTAGATGTGTACTCCGTACTACAAGTCAGGTTATCGCATAGCTGCGGTGTTTGAACCCTTGCGCGTATTCGCATCGTTGCTATTGTGTTAGTACAAGGTACGGAGTACTGTAAGTATTTCTCCTAGTAGTGGGTATACTCGTAGGTACGGAACATATAACAAGTATAACTGAGGTTTGTTGGTGGCTTCCCAGCTGTACTACTCCGTATTATGATTATGATTATTATTGTTATTATTATTATTATTATTATTACTTCTTATCATACCGACATGCAGCATCATTATCATCATCATAATGGCTCGTTACATTTGACAGAAACGACAATGGCTGGCGGCAGAATCTTGCTGGCCTGGGCTATGCGGCCGCTTGAACAGGCCGCAGAAGGCCAATCTGCATGTGACTCGTTTTTGCTCGATCCTTTGAGCTGCTGCTGCTGCTGCTGCTGCTGCTGCTGGTCAACCCCTTGATCTGTGTAACGTTTTGTACATGCTTGTACATAAGGTATGCAAATGTATCTTGCTCTGGATAATCATAATCGATTAAGGTTGAAGTGGCGGAGTGGTAAGACATACAGCGTATGTACAGAGTACGGAGTATAGCCTATCGTACTTACGAGGAGTATTGTAAAACAAACAAAAAAGCCAGCTCCTCTAGAAATGGCTACACCCTGGTCAGTCCTGCAAGATAATCCGTATTTACGGAGTAGCATTGCAGGATTTAATTTGGATCAGCATTAGTCGCTTGTCAATAAGCCGCTCCTATCACGAGCAGCAGTTTAGTACTTACTTTCTGGCTTGTTGACAAGTAAAAAGACACATACATACAAGTAGAACTGTTGCTAGTACAAGTCACGGTTCCAATTTCCACTTGTACATCATCAATTTTTTTTTTTTAAAAAAAATCCAATGGTTACCTATAGACCCGTTAGATGCCCAAATGCAAGTTGGCGATATATGCGTGGCCCTGTCAGTTCAATTCATCGCTAATCTGCTGGTCGATCTATTGAGGATATTAATACTCCGTATAGTCTTTCGCAAAGGCATGGTGGCGCCAAGCTTCCCCTCTTGTCCCTTCCGCCCCATCCGCCTCAAGAAGGTTTCGCACCATAGAAGATGAATCCTCTAAGTGAATGAAATTCGAAGACAAAACCTTGGTAGATAAGTATCATCCTATCAACGGTTCCTTGACGTTAGATACAGAGCAAAATTACGATTTTTGGTAGGTTGTGATGCGCATATTCATGACGGCAGCAGCCTGTGTCGGTAGTGCATCTTTAATCGCCAGTTTGAAGCTCAGAACCATAATATAATAACTCCGTATAATACTACAAAGTACATTAGCTCTTGTGTACTCAAATTGAAAGTCGGCGAGACGCGGAGTTTGTAGTACTGCGCCAAGCACGGCTGCAAAGACATGACCGCCGGTAGGGAGTGCCCGCTATTGCTTCATATGAATGAACCAAGATACTACTATCAACTGACAGTTCGTAGTTCTGTAACCTCAAGCTAGTAGTAGGTATTCTGTTACATGTGATAACATATCCGCGACGACGGGGCTTGAGACATATAGTACGTTCGGATACGGAACTAGCAGGACGAAGTTATGTATGCAAGAAAGGCCCATGCTTGACTCTCTACAAAGCAATAAAGAAACGAGACGAAACGAAGCGATATGAAACGGAATCCAAAGAATGAGAGTAATAATGGTAGAGATCTCCATGTATGTTCAGATCGCAGGAGCTAAGAATGCTAGGAGAGATGCCTTGCGATCCGGTCTACTTAGTCGATAAGATCCCATACCCATCCATACCTAACTGACTTAGTACTACTACCTAGCTAGTAGTTGGTAGATACCGCCCCCCCCCCCTTCCCCCCATGGTGTCTATGTAGGTACTTGTAACATCCATCTGTTCTATCTGTTTAACACGATGCAGCTTGGCATTCTCTCTTTTCAGCATGCTATGCAGCTACTAAGAGACTGGAGCGAGACCCACCTCAATTGACTAACATTTACAAAGCCCGAAAATGACATGTCAAATGACAAAAGAGGCTGCCACTTTCTCGTGCTGTGTAGGTAAGTGCTTGTACTGTGCAACGCAACGGCATAACAAGTGGGCATTTCAGTTTCTTCGTCATGTCATTCTGTTCGAGGGGATTAAGTTTGTTTTTATCTGATTTGCCAAAAAGCTCCGCCAAGTTGTCGGGCTGGGTATTTGATGTCAAGAAACATCGTGTTCGGTTACTCTTATTTTCCTCTTTCCTCTTATTTTCCTCTTCCTCTTATATTCCTCTTTCCTCTTATTTTTATTCTCTTGTCTTCTGGAGAGAGGAGAGAGATATAAAGAGAGAAATACAAATATCTTTGCCAATTCTTTTTGGCTGTATGCGACATCCCGATTGCTCAAATAAAACAAAACTATTTTGAAAAGAAGAAGCAACTTTTATTTTTCTTGTCAGCCGTGTCACCTTGACAGCACCAACTCAATACGACGTGGGCTTCTCTTCTCGTACAACAAATAATTTAGGTTTTTATATTATTTTATTTTATTTAATCAACCAACACATCAGCTAGTCGAGGCGGAGAGAGAAACCCCCCCCAAAAATATTCCGGTTTAATCTTCTCAGCCAAAGGAACAACTTGAATGGAGGCCCGTGTGTACGTACGCCTCTACTACTAACACACAACTTTTGATGATCCGTATGAAAACCCTCTCTCTCTCTCTCTCTCTCTCTCTCTCTCTCTCTCTCTCTCTCTCTCTCTCTCTCTTTCCTCCCCCCCCCCCCCCCCTTCTCTACATGTAAATGTTCTTTTTTTGCGAAATCGAGTCGCAGCTAATGTCAACTTCTTTGGCTCTCTTGTAGGCGAAAATTTTATACATACAACTTTCCATGCGAAGTCATCCTAATCATTTTGATTGTTTGTTTTTTTGGTTCCGAAAGTTCCAAAACTTCCTTAAATGTGCGTTTCATTGATGGTCAAAGTTATGACTCGATAGTTATATCCTGAGCCCTATTTTTCAACAATTTTCATTCTTTATTTATCTTTATTTTTATTTTATTTTTTACCCATCGGGCAATTTATACGCAATATCACCACCATGTGTCGTCTAGTCATCTTTAATGGCACATGCACCAAATGTGGCGAAAATCAAATTTGGGAAGAGCTCACGCAAGAACTGTCGTGCCTCGAAGCCAAAAACAACGGCGGTTTTGGTGACTGTTCAAACGGCGTGTTCCAACAGCGACACCATTTCGACCAAGAGTGCAATCAATGCACCCAGGAGGACGAGGGAGTTGGTGATGTAGGTGACGAGGCAGAAGAAAACATCTCAGCCCGTGGAAAGCGGCTCGCTGAGGATGAGCAGCATTCAACGAGCGCACGAAAGAAAGCCAAGACATAAAGAAGAAGGGAAGAAAGAAAAAAATAAATAAAAAATAAAGGAACCGCTGCGACAAAATAATACTTCCGGATTTTTCTTTTGCGGACTATTACTCTTTGATTACCCTTACGAGCGAGCGCGGCGCACATACTTTCTTACATCTTTTTTTTTTCTCATACAAAAAACTGTGCCGAGATCCCATGCGTGTTGGTTAGTTGAGGTAATAATATTGGGCGTTGATGGAGTAGAACAGACGGTCCTGGGGGCGGGAGAAGGCGTTTACGCTATTTTAAGACCTTTGAACGCTTCAGGTTTCTTAGGATCTGTATAACCAACCGATATTCGGGCACTCTCATAATGAGCGGCATTTGTTTGACTTTGCAGAGGCATATATATATATATATATATATATATTCTTCTTGAAAGAAGACCATATCTTGATGACGATGGCAACGGCGACGACGACCCTCTGCACAACGGAATACTCTTTTCAATTTTTTGGAAACATCTATTGTTTTTGGAGTATAAAGGTTATTGGGCTATTATTTTATACGTCTAGACTCTTTATCTATCTCGGATACTTTATTACATCTGTGGGATGGATGCCACAATGATGGAGGCACCTTGACGCGATCACGGACGCTCCCTTTCCTCTAATTCTATTTGTGGTATCAAATTTATCTCATGGACCGTCTCATCAAACATGTCTATAAATCAAAACCTCTAGCTTAGCTCTTTTTCGGTTTCAATCTCAGCCTCGTCCCAGGTCTCTTTCACTGCCTGCCAATACCGTTGACTGTCTTTCCTTACAAGTGACACATGCTCCCCACCCTCAAACTTTTCCTTCCGCACCTTGAAGCCTGACTCTGCCGACCTCCGCGCATGGTCTTCTACCTGGCGCCAATCGATGACGGCATCTGCTGTACCATACAAGTAAGTTCTCTGAGTCTCTCTTGGAAGCAGACCCTTTCTGCGGAGGACTTCAGCATTGACATTTTGAGCTGGTCGAGTGAGACGGAGTTTATAAGCCAACCAAGCAATTGCTATCACGATATGCAAGATCGGAGAAGTCCAACGAGGGAGAGATTGAAGAAGGGCTCTGTGGGTGCTTAGCCACACAAAGTTTCCCGGACAAGAGTCTAGGCAGAGTGCGTATCGAGGAATCACGAGCTTATTTCCTACACTGTCGTTACCCATCTCCCGTTTGAGGAGCTCTCGAATCCTTGCAGCCGTACTAACGCCGCCATTAGAAAGGACATGTAGCAGTATTCTGGGCTTGCTGCCCATGCCACCGCTGCCGATTGCCGCTGCCGACTCTGATTCTGCAAATTCTTTAAGGATAGATATTGCAGGCGTGATGTGCTTGCGGGCAATGCTTGGCCAGAAGACATGTGATGCAGGGGAGCGGATGAGCAGAATGCGTGAAGATGGGAACATGGCTCGGTGCTGAGCAATGTACTTTGCTATATGGACATCGCGGGCGCCCATCCAGCTGAGGACAAGAACGAGTTCTGGAGGGCGAAGCTCGTTTTGGCCATCATTGTTGTTGTTGTTGTTGTTGTTGTTGTTGTTGTAGCTGCTATTCGAGATGACGACATCTGGCGGGATAAAATACGATACTGAGGAACTTAGATGCTCCATAAAAGAGAGAGGAGGCTCATTGATTGGAAGTTTTGCTTTGTGAGAAGACATTCTGAGTTGGGTGGTGTAAGTCGTGCTGGGAGACACCAATGAAGGTTTTGTCATTGCTGGAGCACGACTATGTAAAGAGAGACGGTGATGATGACAGATAATTCCAACGTCTCGTCTCAACGGCACTGGCAGTGCATTTCTGAATAATGAAAAAGAAACTACATGGCGGCTATTGGCGATATCAAAACCACGAATCGCACGCGGGAAAGTGGTAATAAGTGAGGCCTGCATGAAGCGTTGACAGAACAGAACAGCCCCCTAATGTAAACTACTAGGTAGTGTCGCAGAGGTATCCCAGCTTGGCAGGAGATGCGAATGGCCAGGAGATGCACGATAAGAACTCGATAGCTAATTTTTTTTGTGATAACGCTTTTTAATTTAAATTCTTAATTTGATATAAAAAAAAAACACATTTCACGACGCTTGTTGTATATAAAATAGATTTGTGATCTATCTAACAACGCCCTGGGTACTGGCAGAACTAGCAAGTAGGTATTGATTGATTCTAACCTCGGCATCAGTTCAATTTGCTTAGTTTTACGATTGACAATATGCCGCTGAGAAGCGCCGTTGCCCGCGCTTTAGGGCTTGCTCGGAGGAGAGACCGGAGCGTTTAGTTCGTTTATAATTGGACAGAATCGGTGTTGATTGGAACAAAAAAGATTTTGGACTAAGAGAAGACTTAAGGGCATGATTTTCCTGTTTGAGTAAATGCTAATAGGTTTGGGATAAAATGGGTAAAAATAGATACTTCTATATACCACTCCATACTCTATACTAAGAAAAAGATTGCTGGGTTTTGTTACATATTCTATCTAGTGAGTAACTGGTGAGTCAGGTTCAGCTTTGTGTGGTATCATGAGGATTATAAACATCGGTCAGGAGTAAATTTATATAGGTGAGCAAAGTATTCTCTTTGGTCTCTCGGTAAATAAGCGAGAGAGACGGGCTGCTGATAGTGACGGACCGAGAGGGCAGTGTCGTGGGTACGACATTCAAAACATTTGAAAAGCTATAGAGCTGGGGGTTACTGTGTGTGACAGAAATGGAAGCTCAACGGGAGTAGGGCCTATTATTAGGCTATTAGAGGCTATATCGGGTGCACATATGTACGTGTACTTTTACATTACAATGTAATAAGCTACATATACTCGGACTATGGGTAACCATCAGACGATGTTGTTCACAACCGGTAGGATTAGTATTTGCTTCGCGGAATCAACAAGGTTCTACAATATTTTCAGAAAGACATACCCAGGTAGTACAGATTTTTGTGACACAGGTGTGGTTTTCAAAGGTTTTGACTCCTTGGTACCTTATTTATAATATGTTGCTTGGAATGGAGCAGTGCAATCGAAGGTAGTGACAACCTCTACTCGAGGGGATACAATAAACACGAACCCTAAATATTTTATTTAATAAAGCTTCATTGTCATATATATATATATATATATAACGAATATGTAGTCTTTATGGCTTGAGGTGAATCAGAATCAGCCACCTGAATTTGTAACAAGCTAAGGTAGTAGCTAGCTAGCTGGACGGGCATCGAGACTCGGTCGATCGAAGCCCGTGCCGCGAGAGGCAAAGCTAGATCTGTGATACCGGAACGAGGGCGTGAAACTGGCTCAGAGCAAACTTTAGGAAATAAGAAGGCTTGGACATGGATATCCTAACGGGATGAAGCATGAAAATAGTAAAGGGGAGTTTTACATCCTCACGATTTAATTTAAAGATACCGAGTAGAAGTTTTAGAATCTTCATCCAAACTATACCCCTTTTTTTATTCTCCTGTATATAGGATATTATATGACGTGTGGAAAAAAGAAAAGCAAGATTATAGTTAATATTAATCATAAAAGTGATGAATATCACGTCCCAGTGCTCTCATAACCAAAAAAAATAAAAATAAAAATAAAAATAAAAAGAACTCGAAGCCAGCTTAAAAAACCCCCCCCCCCCCCCCCCCCCCCCCTCAACAAGACTCAATGACCACAGCCCCAAGGTTACTGTTACTCTTCATACCCCGGAAATTCGATGCTTTTCCGCCTACCTACAGGAAAATAAAACCAAATGAAATAAAAACGGAAGAAAAAAGCAAACAATCTTTTTTTATTGTCGAGTACCAAACTAGGTGTCCGTCTTTCTTGTCCGCTACTTGCACAAAGATAGCCGTTTGGTGGATGTTAGGTAGGTAAGACAGATAAACAACTTCTTGGGTCTCCTCAGGGGTTGGCCAGCTGTCAAAAGCTGCCGCTCGTCCTAACTTTTTATTTTATTTTCATAGTATGTTTTATCTTTATGATTTCTATTTCATTCTCTTCCCTTTTTTTTTTCAAAATTTCTTTTTTATTTCTTTTTTATTTCTCGCAACTGTCTCACCTAATTCTTTACTTTCTACTATTTGTGAAGCATCACCAAGAGGGTTATTTATTTGCCTTATTGGACGGCCTTCTCACGGTTCTCAGTTCTTTTGCCTAACATCGTTTTTATTTTCTAAGGAAAAAAAAAAAAGAAATTCAACCCTCCATCGTATAGAAAAATCACTGTTTGTTCCAATTCTGAAGATTCATCACTACAATCATGAAGACTATGCGCTGGGCTATCTGCCTTCTGGGCAGCATTGTCATGACCGCATCCGCGGCTGGCCTCCTCCCTCAGGTCAGACGTCATGCTCCCGACTGGGACCTTGCAAAGCCTATGAATGGTCTCACTTTTGAGAGAGTCAAGGCAGTATCAGAGCCTAGTCAGGATCGAACTACCATGCGCTTCTCGCGCCTCAGGGGTACCAAGGGAAAACCAGGCCAGCAGCACTCTGCCATCTCTGCACTCAACCGCGTTCGTGGCAGCTCTCCTGGTTCTGTCAAACAGTCTTTTCAAAACGTCACCTCCATAACCGAAACATCCACCCAATATGCCATCCAATGCGGGTGGGATGGCGTCCCGGTTTGGCTGCTCTTCGACACTGGCAGTTCTGATACTTGGGCGACCAAGACTGGCTTCAAATGCGCGGATGGGAGCGGTAATGCGCACAATGAAGCAGCATGTGGTTTCTCCAAGCCCTATATTGACCATTTTGGCCATGGCGATATTGAAGACCTGCACTTCTATCTTAAGTATGGATCCGGTGAGCACATCTCTGGACCCATGGGTTACAGCGATATCTCTTGCGGAGGAGTATCTGTGTCGAAGCAACAGGTCGGTCTAGCCAATAACACCTACTGGCACGGTAACAACGTAACTGTCGGCATTCTTGGCCTTGCATATCCCGCAATTACTAGCGCCTACTATGGCGATGTTGGACAAGAGGCTCCGTGGAATGCCATGGCCTACACGCCGTTCCTCACCAATGCAATTAGCCAGGGAAGCATCGATCCTGTCTTCAGTGTTGGTTTGATAAAGAATTCGACAGATGGTGTCATAGCTTGGGGAGGATTGCCACCGATGGACTGGCAGTTTAGGGGGTTTGCCAGGACTGATCTCATCATTGTGAGTGTTTCGCGAGCATGTATGAAGGAAATTCTGTAACAACCGAAGATACTGATATCCAAGCACGTAGGCAAATCTTGTCGGCCAGCCTGAGACTGCTTGGAAGTATTCGTTCTATACAATCGTGCCTGATGGGATGAAATGGGACCAGACAACTGATACCACCAAGTATCCCTACATTGTCGACACAGGCACGACTATGCTCTATCTACCCCCTCGTAAGTAGACATCTTAAACCATCAACAAGTTTTCTCCTTCTCCTTCTCCCTTTCCATTTGTTATTGTTTGTTTTGGGCATATAAAGCGATACTGACACAGAATCCACCCATAGCGCTGGCCGAATCCATCGCCAATGCTTTCCAGCCTCGAGCTGTATACCTCTATCAATGGGGCACATACTTTGCTCCCTGCGATGCCATCCCGCCTAACTTCGCCATCATCATCTCAGGCGTGGAGTTTTGGATCAATCCGGCCGATCTGATGTATAAAGGCCTTGTCGATCCACTGACAGGCTATTGCGCCATTGGCGTCGCAAGTGGCGGATCTGGGCCATATATTTTGGGCGATGTATTCTTGCAGAATGTCTTGGCGGTGTTTGACGTCGGAGCGGCGGAGATGCGATTCTACTCGAGAAAGTGAAGGATTTAAGGGACGAGAGGCGCTACGAAGAGTACAGTTGAGCAGCCTGGAAGGATCCATGGATCCATGCTGATTGAGGATTTGCTGCGTGAATTTACTGTAAAAGACAAAGTTTCTCTCTATTTTTTTTTCTTCTTCTTCTCCTGCTACTCGGGGGCTAATTTCCTTATGTCAGAATTGGGTCATTCACTGAAGGATATATATTATTTCCTAAATCCTTTTGAGACATTTGGTAGAATTGATTTAAAAAAAAAGAGGTTGATCAAACGAGTATTATTCAATGGAATGCGGTGGTTGTTTAGTGTAAGGGGGAGGCAACGCGCTTTTGGCTTTTGTGTGGTTGCTTATCAGGACTTGTTGCTTTTTTCTTTGTACTAATAACACCACGTATCTCAAATCCAACCCTCGCAAGCCCCCTCCATCAGCCATTATCAGGGCTCTTGCGTGCTTTTTGTTCAAGTGCAATAAATATTCAAATCCCCTCTAATATTTAACGTAAATCTTCAAGATAATTTCACTCTTCTATCTTTTTTCTCTTCTTCTTCTTCTTTTACAAACTAGTCTACAAGCAAAATCATATACAAGCGAACGCTGCGAGCATTTTCCAAGTCGAAATCAGAGACTGGCAGGCATTCCTTTTGCTTCCTTGGGCTTTTTCGACCTGAAAGGAAAAGGAAAAGGAAAAGAAAAGTAGTAGCAGCTTGGACAAAAAGCTAGTTCAGGTGAAGGACGACGAGCCATGAGAGGCGTTGCTGCTGGGCCGCCAACGGCGACGGCCTCGCCTTCAGGTAGGGCGAGAGCGAATACGTGGAGTTTTAGCAAGGTGAGAATGGACAATTGAATAAAGCACACTCTTTATGTTTTATTTCCCCCCCCCCCCCCTCTTTTTTCTAAATTCTTTTCTACATTGTGGGTTTTTGTTTGTTTGTACTCCTTTGCTTTTAAGCTACTTCTTGTTCTCTCTGCAAAATCTTTGTACTCCATACAAGTTCCGAGCAGTGGATATCATCGTCAGCCAAGCGACTGAATGAGAAAAAAAGCGTGGTGGCGAGTGAGCGAGAATGCAGATGCAGATGCAGATGCAGATCCAGGCGGTGAGGACAAAGACGGAGAGCAATGACCTGCCCCATTCAAACCGCCTACTGCTATTAGCTTGGGGCGGTAATACTTCATACTACCAAAGGACTGGGCTGGGTGTTGAAAATTGCCCATTGTTGGGAGCAACCTGAAGTTGTATGAAGAGAAGCTTACACCAAGGCCGGCCGAGTGTCAGAGCGGATGAAGGGGGAACTCTTGATTCACCA
Source organism: Trichoderma oligosporum (assembly GCA_015266385.1). Classification (NCBI taxonomy): domain Eukaryota; kingdom Fungi; phylum Ascomycota; class Sordariomycetes; order Hypocreales; family Hypocreaceae; genus Trichoderma; species Trichoderma oligosporum. The sequence goes on along the minus strand of JACBYL010000240.1, from coordinate 63,333 downwards.
AGGCAAACACACATTTTGGCATACACATACGAAAAGAAGATAATTTCTTTGCTGGAGATTACGATCACTGCGTACATACAAGTACAAGTACTCCATACAGGGACGGTCTATTTGCGCTCAGGCCATTGCAACATACGAGATGAGCATCTGGTCCCATGATTGAATTTTTAGATTATCGGATAACCCCGGGAGACTGACGAAGGGGAAGAAAAAAAAAAAAAAAAGAGGGCTAGTACGAATTATGGTCTTGATTTGACCAGGGGTACATCAGCGTGTTCCTGCAGGTGGTGACCATTTACTCGTGGTAAAGACACCCGAAGAGGCAATCATGGGGATGACTTCAAGTTGGACGAAACCATCGACATCGAGCGGATCGATGAAACAATGCTCGGTCCGCCGATAACGGCTCGGGTCTCTAATATAGTGAGATTGATATTCACAACTGGTTCGACAGCTCCAATTCGGGATAAAAGAAGAGAAAAGAAGAGAAAAAAAACAGCAACAGAAAGGCACGAAAGACTTCGAGTTGGTCTATTGCTGCACAACCTGCCCATTCATTTCATGGGCGTCAGTCACCTGCCACCCACGAAAACGAAGCGCTTCGAATCGGAACGTCGAATGGGACTGGCGTTCTGTCGGCCGGGACGATTCGGAGACACTGGTAGGCGCTGTCAGGGGCTGACCGGGAAGCGTTCCAGCGCCTTGGGGCCCCGCAGGGGAATTACCTGCGTGCTAAGCCCCCCTAGCTGGGCGCCAAGTCACAGGGCCTTTGCCGCAGGGCTCTCAGCACACAAGTCCTTGAAAGGTGCCGCTGTAATTCCCTAGGCATGGCGGGGAGTTTTGAGGCGAGGAGCCGCCAAAACCACACAATATTGACCAAGTTGCCACAATATACGGGAGTGCAGAAGGATTGAAGACCATGGCACGACAGAAGATGAGCTTGACCACGATAATATGGGATGCTTGAAAGAAGAACAAGTCGAGGCGAGCAGATGAATTATTGGGACAGCTCATCCTTTTCTTCCTCTTCTTCCTCTTCTTCTCCCTTTTCTTGAAGGAGATCTTCATAAGCGGGTGAGCAGCTCGGAAGCTGCATTTGTTCGTTTCGCTCTCACCGAACCTGGGCCGCTGTTGTTTGGCTCGCCTATTCGCGTGCTACTACTGACCCCCCCCCCCGTTTCCCGTCTTTTATTTATTATTGATTGCTGCCACTGCTGCTTCATATAAATACGCAGTTGCAAACTTCCTTCCCGTCGTTGATGGACTCTGAAAATTGCTTGGCAGGAGCTACCTAGGTATCACTCACTACCTCAAGGTACTTACTTGTTCGACACGGATACATGTACCTTGATAATCTGGAATTGTATCTCTTCATCAGCCAGCAACCGCTTCCGCCGCCATTGAGTATTTAGGCACTACTTCTTAGTGCCGATATACTTGGCTTTGGAGTAGTACCTTTCCTACTACTAAGGTAGTAAGGTAGTACTAGAGGTCTTCCAACTGCCTGTATCTTCCCGTTTCTTCCTCCACATCGTCTCCCGTGTCTCTTATTCTGAGGGAACTGGAAATCTGATCCTTTCATTGTCGAATCAATTGCAAAAATTTCTTTGTCTGCTAAGGCGGCCTCCATCACGGTATTTGCTGCGGTTTCTGCAGTGCCACCACGCTGCTGCACAGCAAGTTTCCCGGTGCAGAGTCAGTGTCTCTACGGGCTTGCCTCGGTTGTTGGAATTTTTTTTTTCTAGACCACTAAGGCTTAGTGCTCATTAGCCACTAGGAGAGAGAAAGCCGTCCGTCCTGCGGCTTGACGTCGATTGAAACAATCAGAACCGTTTGATGAGCTGCTTCATTCACTCCCGCCCACACCCTCACGCGCGCAGCTTTGAATTGACACCCCTTTCACGCATTTCTTCATTGCCGAACTTTTTCGTCACGCTTCGCTCGATTGGCCATCTCTCACTCATTGATTGATTTAATCTTGCACCTATTCAGCCACACTCACGCAACCTACAACTGACATCCTCCTGCCGCCTTTCGGCTTGCTCCCGGTTTCATCCATCAGCTTCATTCACTCCCCTACTCAAGAGGAACCCGACTCTCTAAACTGTCGTTCTGCTATTCTCGTTGTCGTTGCTCCTGCTCCTGCTCCTGCTCCTGCTACTACTTCTATTTCCTGCTGCGCGCTCTCATATGTATCAGCCGCCTCGCCGGATGCCTCTGTTATCACACCCCAAGCACCGTATTAGCATATTTCTTTTTGACAAACAGCCCGCTGCAGCATCGCCGGCTTCACCAGCTTAACAATGCCGTCAAAAACTAACAATGGCGTGGGAGTTCAGGTCGAGGACACAAAGATATGTGTCGTCATGGTTGGTCTCCCGGCCCGCGGGAAGAGTTACATTGCTCAACTAGGTATGCTTGCTGTAAAAGCTGTTCTTTATTTTTTATTTTTTATTTTTTTGGTTGCGTAGCCAGGCTATTTGTCCCGGGCTATTCCTATATACACACATCCATCCGACTTGTTTCCCCTCTTCTAGCGTCAAAAACCCAATGATTTCTTCAAGCTTCTCACGCCACCTCACATGATAAAATAATTTGAAAGACAGCTAATGCCCCCTTTTTTTTTTCCTGCTTGTTCGGATGCGCAGCGCAAAGATATTTGCAATGGCTGTCAATTCCAGCTGCGACTTTCAACGTCGGCAACTATCGGCGCAATGACGCCCCGCAGCCGAAGGCCGATTTCTTTGATTTTAATAATCCCGAGGGAGAACGGAAACGCCGTGCGGCAGCCGAAGCCGCCGTTGCTGACATGCTCGCCTGGTTCCGCACCGGCGGCGTTGTCGGCATCCTTGACGCAACTAATTCCACCAAGGAGCGCCGTAAATGGGTCATGGACACGTGCTCAGCCCACGGTGTCGAAGTACTCTTTGTCGAGAGTAAATGCGACGATGAGAAGGTCATCATGGCCAATATTCGTGATGTCAAGCTTACTAGCCCTGACTATCGCGGTCAAGATCCTGAGGCCGCAGCTCAAGACTTTCGCAATCGTATTAGCCACTATGAAAAGGTCTACAAGACCATTAATGCCGACGACGACGAGGACAACTACACGTACTTGAAACTAATGAACGTTGGCAAGCAAGTCATTATCAATCGCATCCAAGACTACCTACAGAGTCGCATCGTCTACTACCTCATGAATCTACATATTCGACCCCGATCAGTCTGGTTATCAAGAGTAAGTCATCATTGAATTAGCCGTACACCACACTGTATTCTTTACATAGCTGATAATCGCATGGCGATTCTAGCACGGAGAATCCCTATACAATCTAAGTGGGCGTATAGGCGGGGATACCCTTTTATCACCCCGAGGCGAGCTGTATGCTAAAAAGCTACCCGATCTGGTTCGAGAGTCCGTAGGAGTAGGTTGACCCTTCCTCCCATTAGGATTATGTGTTCGCTGCCCTAGCAACTCAACAAACGCGAAGAGGTGATCGATACTAATAGCAACTCATTAGGACGACCGTCCTCTGACAGTGTGGACCTCGACATTGAAACGGACCATTGCCACGGCCAGATTCCTCCCTCAGCACTATAATCAATTGCAATGGAAAGCATTGGATGAACTGGATTCTGGTGTATGCGATGGCCTTACCTACCAGGAAATCAAAGATCGTTACCCTGAAGACTTTGCAGCCCGTGACGAGGATAAGTACAACTATCGATACCGCGGTGGCGAGTCATACCGCGACGTGGTCATCCGTCTAGAACCCATCATAATGGAATTGGAACGTAGTGAGGACATTCTCATTGTGACGCATCAGGCGGTTTTGCGTTGTATCTACGCATACTTTATGAAGAAGGATCAAGCGAAGAGTCCATGGATGAATGTGCCACTCCACACGTTGATCAAACTAACTCCGAGAGCGTATGGCACGGAGGAGATTCGCTATGAAGCACACATCCCTGCTGTAAGCACTTGGCGAGGAAAAGGAAGCACCGCCAAACATGAGAATCCCACTCCAGAAAGCCTCTGAGAGGCATGTATGTAATGAAAGGGACGAGAAAGAAGAAGCAGGATAGGACAAAGGGTATCGGAAAGCATATAGGATTACGATCAACAGAGAAAGTAGGAATTTGGAGGAGACGAAACGATAAAATGCTGACCAGCGGCATAAAAGGGCTAGTATAAGTAAGACCTTCTTTAGGCATGTTTTAACGTGGTTTTTGGTTTGGAAACGGTGTACACGGATTGTATGTCATTATCCATGGACGAGAAGTGAGCTCATGGCTGCTCGCTCAACTCTAAATAAAATCCAATAATTTTTCTCATTCATTTCCTCAAGTGCCCCAAAGGATCTCAATCATATATAGAGGGCACGACGGTACTAAGGTTTGTTGACATATGCGTATTCGCGTGATTCACAGTCGTTTTCTATCCCCAAACGACCAGGTGCCTCCTATTCACACTTAGAATAAGTTTTCTCCATCCAAAACTGACCATTCCTCATCATCTACAACTACTAAATGTCTCTCATTCCCTCGTCTCCTATGGGGGTCCCTGCTTGCTTGTCTTTCAAAAAAATTCATTCTAGTCCAGGCGAGTGTTTACAACCATGGCATTCTTTTTCCAACCTCCCATCTTTGTTCTTCAAAGGCAGCAGCCACTGCAACTACAATATCATGTCATAAAACCGATCATACCTACGACTCAACCACATTTTGTTGCAGTGCAAGCCCAGCCTGTTAGTATGATGATGGCTTATTCTCCCGTGATCCAAGCCTGTTCTATGCCTACGCCACTGTTGCCATCATCGATATTGCCACCAGGGGCTCCACCACCGTCGTCGTCGCCGTCATTTCCGAATGCGCCAAAAGGGATCAAATTACGGATTATATTCTACGGCCATGTGGATGAAAATATCCCTCCTCTTTGTGCTACGGATGCAAATTATGCGGGTTCTCTGCCAAGCAGGGATGCTCTCCTAGCTAAAGTGGCTTCTTGGGCGAAGCATCATGGGATTATGATTCGACATGCTGGTGGGAGGATTGATGCCTCGAAAGTGAGATTGTATGTGTTACCGGGAGGAAGAGTTGGCAGAGGTAGTAGTTCTAGTGGGTTAGGACTGGAGGTAGTACCGGGCGTGGGAGTGGTAATGCCGGAGGATGTGGTCAAGGTAGTGAGGCTGGAGGATGTTGAGGAGAGAAGCTGGGAGGAAGTCATGGCGGACATAAAGAACGAGGCTTATGATGCGGTTGTGGCGGTTGATATGAGTGTTGCTACTGTTGTTACTAATGAAGGGAATGGCAATACGGATTTAACTACGACTACGACTGCGGCTCCAGCTTCAGTCGTGAATCTGGATCTAGAAGCTGCGTCTTCAACATAAGCCCACCCACCACAAGTCACCATTTATATTTCAGTGGTTGGGCCGTCGTTTTCACAATAACACACAATGTTCAATTGCAGGGCTATAATAGAGAAAAACAAAACAGAGATTCAAAAGAGAGAACGAGATAATATCATTTTTGATTTTGCTAAGTTCAAAGAAAAAAAAAAAAGTTAAGAATACGCCCTCCTTATTTTTAACACATTTCATGCATCTACATGCAAACGCTTTTTTTTTCGCCTCCTTTTTCTTCTAGAGAAAAACCTGCTAAACTTGGTAGTTTATATATCAGGCGAAATACGACTGCACGAAGGACACCAATAAGAAAGGGAAAAGATTAAACAGAAGAAAAAGTAGGAGAAAGGGGGTTTGAGAAAGGGGCTTTAGGTAAAGAAGAGAAACGGACAGCGGGACGAAAAGACTTTCATCAAAATGACACCTCTGGAGACCTCTTTTTCCCATCAGGAAATAAAAGGGGGAAGACAGGGCAAGGCAGGGCACACTGTCTTCCCGAAGTATGAAGCAAAATGTTATGCGGTGTCCCCAGTTAAGACGTTAATAGATGTTTTTTTTTTAACAAGTATTTTTGAAAACACTAGTAAAAAATAGAAATATGTTGGACTTGAGGGTGTAACAAGAGAAAAGAAAAGAAAGAAAAAATATAAGGAGGCGCAGTAAAACCAAAAACCACCAGGCAGGTCGAGTCTTCCAAGATAAAATTTATCGTACACAGTAACTCCGTTACCAAAATTATGAGAGCCTAGCCTCCTTTTTCTTCTCCTATCAGCGCCAACACAACTCTAATATTCCATTCGCTAAACTGTCGCACAACTTTGCAAGACCCAAAACGCCGCATCTCATGGTGTCTAACCCGTATATCGTTTTGTGGAGAGCAGAAAACAATATTGGAAAAAGAGCACAAAGTCCTTGAATGTCGTATTCCGAATCAACAACAACTTCTCACATCAAGGCATCGACTGCTCCCGGGTCTTGTTCATTGCCAACATCCGCACTCCAACCGCTGGGTATCAATCCACCGACACAAGGACGCACGGAAAACACACGAGTTTTCCAAATAGCTGCCAAGACGGGTACCCTGTCGGAGACGAGTACCTGTTCCAGGGCCCTCTTTGTAAAACAAAGCTTTTTTTTTTTCCAATTTGTCCAATATCAATAATAGAGTGCCAACCAAAATCAATTGGAAGAAAAGCATAAATAGATAAATGAGAAAGCAAAATAAAAATAAAAATAAAAATAAAAACATAAGACGCCGCCATGCTGCATGATGATTAGGGACATGAAAAAAAAGGCATGAAACGTGCTGCAGCATTTATATACCGTAGACAGGGGTTTGTCCAATAACGTGATTCGTGCATAGCTACACCTCAAGATGGGTGGCCCTTGAGACGCTTAGCCATTCGAGGGGTTTGGGGCTTGCCCCTATTCTGTATTCCGTTGATTTGGCCAGAGCCTGGAGTACCCGAATCATCTTCAACCTTGACAGTAGACGGACGCCGGCGCTTGTTAGAAGCCGGAGACGTATTCGCACTCGGACCGCTAGAGCTCGTTCCCTGCTGACTCGGTTGGAGCTGCATGCCAGTTGCTTGGCCCGGCGCAGGGCTGCCGATGTGAGGTGAACCAGGTAAGTTCATATGCACTGCTGCAGGGCTCGCGCCAATCGGGAACTGGCCAAAGCTAGGCGTCCTAGGCCCTTGCACCATAGGTTGGCCATTCATCACGGGCGTTGCGCCGTTGATTTGGGTTGCCACATATTGTTCAAGAGCACCGTAAGGGCTCAATCCAGGGTTGGTATGGTAGAATCCAAATAGTGGGTTCATTTGGCCCATAACCTCCACGATCTGCAATCTCAATTAGCTCGTGTTGCTTTCAGCCTGCCTTGCATATTGTGTATATATTTGTATATTACCTCTAGAAACTGATGTACAGCCTCTGTGACTCCCTTGCCATTGATGGCCGAGTCAGGAAGATCTACAAGGACGCCTGGAGGTTCTTTTTGGGGAGACTTGAGTTGTCGGGCCTTGCCCTTCTTGGACATCTCTGGTGACTGCTTGCCATCTAGCGTATTCACACTACGCCACTCTTTAATCCACTCATGGGCCGGCTTTGCTGCTTCTATCACCCTTTTCCGTGATACATACTCTTCTTGTCGTAGAGTAAGGAATTCGAACAGTTCAATCTTTTGTTCAGCATCGAATTGTACACGCAATGTACCCGTAGCCACGAGCTAAACACCAAAATTAGCACACCCATTGCAATCGACACACACAAGTGCTCTCGGGTACAATAATTGCCAGCAGAGAAACATACATGTGATCCTGACTCAAACCAGTAAACGAAGCTAGCCCTTGGATTTTCAATGCAATAGCAATCTCCTGGTAGAGGCCTATCGCTACTCCCGCTATCGAGAATAAGCTGTATACTCTTGACACCACTGCTGAAATGGGTATGGAAATATCGAGCAATCGCTGGGTACGTAATCTCATATTGCTTATCTGTTGCGTCTTCGGACTCGCTAACGTGTAATGAATGTCGAAAAACGCCGTTTGGCGATGAGAAGAACTGGGTTACGAATCTTGTCCAATATGATAGGTCGTCTTTGTTCTTTGCTCCCTGATAACCAAGTGTCAGCAATTAATCTACTCTGAAATATTCTATTGTATATGGCAGCTTACAGGGAAACCACTCAGGCGTTCGCCAAACTGCATCAATTTCAAGAGGCAACGAGTCTTCATTGTTTCTCTCAGTTGCTGCTGCTGTTGCTGTTGCATCATGGTATTCGCCATAAGCTGGTGGGTAGCAACGGCGGCCATCTGAGTCTGGTTTGGTGGTTGGGCTTGTTGAGATTGAGGTTGAACTTGTGGCATCTGATTTGCTTGAACGGGAGTTGGTGCGGGTGTCTGAGATGGCGTCTGCTGTCCCGCTGGAGCAGGTGTACCGGCCTGGGAGGTCTGCTGTGGTGTTGGCTGTGATTGGGGACCTGGCTGTTGTTGCGGCTGGGATTGAGATTGACCTGGCGGCTGCTGACTCTGCTGCTGTTGTCCGCCCATCTGACTCTGTGTCGCCGCCATCGGGTTTTGTTGCGGCATACCTTGCATGCCTTGTGCATTCATTGGCATATGCTGTGCTGGATTGTGATTGGCAGACATTTGCTGGTTATGCGCTGCCTGCTGCTGGGCTTGCTGTTGCGCTTGCTGTTGCGCCTGCTGCTGAGCTTGCTGCTGGGCTGCCTGTTGCTGAATAGCAAGCTGTTGGGCCATGATTGCCTGCGGGTTATGCGCCTAAAAAAGAAAAGAAAATTAGTTATAAGTTCTTCCTTCCAGTTTATCATCGAGTGTAATGGGAGTATTTGGTTACTAACGCCTACATGACCTAACGACCGCTGTCGAAGGGTATGAAGCTGCTGAGGGCTAAGTTGGCTAAGTTGCATACCCATAGGCATACCATTGACACCAGCACCCATATTAGCTTGAAATTGCTGGGCCATTAAGGCCTGTCGCTGCTGCTGCTGAAGCATATGCTGTTGTCGCATGGCAGCCATTGCGCTCGGGTTATTAACTAGGTCAACGCAGTGTTAGTCTAGGAAGTTCATCCGACTGTTTCCTTGGTACTTACACTGCTGCTGTAAATGCTGCTGTTGCTGAAACATTTGTTGCTGCGCAGGACTTAATTGGTGCATCGCGTGAGGATTAGAACTGGGACCAGGTGGCATGCCGCCCATCAGAGCAGGATTAACTTGGCCTCCTGGACCTGAAACGGCAATATGGCCGCCGGCGAACTGATGAGGCATTCCACCAGGTGCGCCTTGTTGGCCTGCGTTTGGAGGCATTCCAGGACCGCCCATAGGATGGCCTGCGACTCCTGGATGTCCCATCGCAGGGTGCCCCGCGAAGCTGGGGCTCATACTAGCCATCATCTCTAGTTGAGGTCGGCTATCCACACCGTCGATATCGACGAGCGTCCGTAGACACTATCGCATGCGCATACGGTGGAAGTGGAATGATATTGTGACCGTCGTCGGTAGAGAGAAGAGTCCACGTGACTTTTGTTGCCGATCTGTGCCCCGTCTGTTTCTGAATATATATATATATATATATATTTCTTCTTTTGGAATTCGCGTCGCGGCAATGAAAAGCGTGGACTACGGAGTGGTAGGCGGTGGAGACGGCTGCACCGTGAGTAGAGCGTCAAAAAAAAATTATATCAGAAATTGGTTGAGAAGCGCAGATTTGTGTCAAAAATGAGTCTATAGTGAGAAGAAGCGTTGAGGTGTGTAGTGGCGACGATGCATCAGCGAAGATAATGCGGTCCGATGGATAATTAAGTGGTGCGATCCGTGATACCACAACAGCCCGACTCAAAAGACCAGCGACGGGTGACAAATGATGGGTCTAGTGGCAGAGCGGGCAGCAGGTAAGAGAATAGCCCAAAGTAGAACTTTCCTTTGGGGGTAAGGCGGATAAGAGAAACGAATAAAAAAGGTGCAAAGAGTAAGCCAAAAAGGTAGGGCAGGAAGGACGCGATGCAGAGCGCGAAGAGAGTATTAAATAAAATATCTCTCGAATAGGTTTGAGACGGAATTTGCAGAGCCAGCTTCAGCCTACGGTATTATCGCGGCAACCGACTCTACCGGAGACTCTTTCTCGTCGTCCTGTCTGGCAAGTCCCGCGTCGTCTCTTTCTTTTCTGTTCTTTTTTTTCTTCTTGCCGGAGCGTCTGCAGCGCGAACTCCAGCACTGTCCCCCACGGCGGTGCTAAATAAGCAAGGAATAGAAACTCGAGAAGAGATTCGAAGGGGACGAGCGACGTAGCTAGAGGCAGACCGCGGTGGATGTTGTGTCAGGACCCAGGTCGTCTGGCGAGACGAAAGACGTCGCAGTGCAGACAAGGCGTCGATATGGCAGACCAACCCTGCGGGAACAGCGAGACGGCGTTGGGGGATCTTTGCTGCGTGGGTACGTGAGTGGGTGGCCAGCGGGAGTGACCAGGGGAGAAGAGAGTCTCCAGGGGATGAGCAGTGGAGAATATGCAATTATCCAGTTCTGATTGCCCCGCTTCTGACGATGGACGCAATCAAAAGAATGGGGTTTTTATCAGACGAGTGTGTTTGCGTGTGTTTCTTCTTAGGTGCGCTGTGCTGCTGTCCATGAAGTACGTATTTTTATTTTTTTTTAGAAAAAAAATGGACAAAAGTAATCGATAGATAGAGGCAGAGACAGATAGAGAGAAGACAGCCTAAAAGATGAAGAGTCACGGGTCTATGAGGTATATGATGTAGGTACTTGTAAAAATGCAAATTACTTTTCGGAGCCATTATGGGGCATTCCGTGCTCAAGGCCGTAGTGCGTATTTGTGATAACCGTGCAAGATCGGAATAAAAAGTAACATTTACCACTATTGAGCTATGTCTTTTTTCTTTCTTTTTCTTTCTTTTATTTTATTCAAGGCGCAGACTGCGGACATGTTTGGTTTTTTTTTTTCTTTTTTTTCTTCCCGTACTAGGACCACCTCAAATCCCAGCATCTTGCCCAAAATCGGTGGCTGGGCTGTTTGACGTTGTCATTATGTACTAATCCTCTACCGGGGCGGAAATTCGCGCTAACCATTCCCGCTAACATCGGCATATGCCTAAATGCGAGTCTCTATCTCTTTCCTGCATGAAGATGAATACCTGGTACCTGGCAGCATCGCTTCATTTCCCCCCAAATCTACGAAGTAGCGCGATGACCATAAGAAACAGAAGTACCGTTACAGAGACACTTTAAACTTCACTCATGAGAGAGGAAGGGAAGTCATTTTAATATAGACTACCGCTAATGCTTCATTGAAACTTACTCACAAAATGTACAATAATCAGTATTCTGTTTGCGAGACCAGGAAATTGTCCTGCATTCAGCCTTAGCGATTTTTCCGGTGGCTTCAATTCGAAAATCCGAGGCGCCATCTCCGGCTGCCGCCGCTAATGCCTTAAGCGGGCGAATATATCACGTGAATCCATCACAGTGCAATTAGCATTGGGAAAAAATTTGCGAGCACTGTCCTTGAATATCTACTTCCGCCAGCAATTTTTCCAAACGCCCTTTTTCTTTTCATCATCTACTTCTACCAGCAATCAAAAGCACTCTGACAGCAGAATAGCCCTTTTTGACACCTAAGAATGACTTGGAAAGTGAAAATTATTACTCCCAATGATTTCTAGCTCAGTCAAAAGGGTTACATAGCCGTCGGATCAAGCCTTCTTTTGGCTTGCTTGCAAACGTGAATTGCTCAGATCCAGATGTAAGTTTCTCGCGTTTCCTCTCCATAACAATTTTCTCTCTTTCATGATGACACCTTTTAAAACGTCTTCTTTTCCCAACCGAATCGACCATGAAGAAATTTATGACTGTTCGGATCTTTTTATGATCTGTTACTTGCCAGTATACTTTGTCTGACTCTACCATCCCTTGCTCAACGCAGAACTTACTTCTTGCTTGGCCAGCTATACTAACTCTATGGCTGCAGGTTTCAACCCTCTTAATTGCTTCAAACTATATTCAATTCTTACTTACCCCGGCAGTTAGACAAGGGAATCACCCCCCCTTTAATGGTAAGCACATATATATATTTCTTTTCTGTTTTATGTTTGTATGATGAAAATTACCATTAATTCGCAGTTTCCACTCGAGTTCCGATGAGCCTTTTCTGGAACAGATGAGGGTTTTAATACTTCCTTTGGATGTCTGATTAAAACATTTTTTTTTTCTTTTTTTCTTGAGACCAAAATTCATTGGGCGAACATCAAGCTAACATGCTAAAGTTGAACAGAATTATCCCAAGCATGATTGCTCAGCCCTACGAAGTAATCAACATGAAAATAAAAATAAAAAATTACATTATCTTATCATCCATCCTTCTGTGTGATACCACTCTATTTCGTAGAATAGCGTAGAGATAGTCTTGTCAGTTCCAGGTGTAAAAAGTGAACGAATACATCACACCAGTGAGAATCTGCAATGGCAGGTTCGTGTTGTTCTAGATCAATTATGTAACGGGGAAGGGGGGAGAGAACTTATAACAGAGCTCTTCTTACTAAAAGAGGAATTGGCTAGAATGCTAGTTACCCTAATTTTTATTTCACGAGCTCTCGTAAAGTGATCACGTAAATATTCGTCCTTTGGTTCACCGGTAGCTATTGTATCATTTTCCACTACGAAGTATCTGCTAAATTACAGTTCAAGTTACTGGAGAGTAGTGCTTGCTGCGCTGATATATGCGATGGAATGTAAGCATGTCAAACCTATGGGAGGCGATTAGAACTGCTGCTGTTATCCTCGTGCAGTAATATATTCATCCTGCAACAAATAAAAGTAGACATCTTTCAGATTGGGGATCAAGCAACTCGCAGCTCTTCGCGGATTTCCTCTCTTCTAACTCTGCCTCCAACTATTCCCATTCTGTTACGTCCTGTCCGTCCCCTGCCTAGCCAGTTCAATTTAAGCATCTTGCATAGTTCAACCATTTTCCTGTTACCCTCATCGTCCACATCTCCGCCCACGCCTCCAAGACTGGAAAGTACACTCATGCACTGAAGCATCCGACCCACCATGTCAGCTACTTGCTTCGAGTCCTCGACGTTCTGTTCGCGGACACTGCTAAGGACCTGCATCCCTGATGGGGTGAAGGGTCGAATCACTCCATCGCTACCACGGCTACCGAGGCTAACGTTGCTCACAGCTCGGCTGCGGCTGCCAGCGGAGCCGTCACCAAGTAGGGTAGTGCTGGTAGAATTATAGGATCCAACTGAAGGGTCAATGGACATAGCCGTGCCTGGTCGGGCCACGGAAAAAAAAGATTCAGGGGGTGATGCAGAAAGACTTGGTTCCAAAGAAGGGGAAGCGAGCGCCATGTTTGCAAACGCTGAAGGGAGAAATTCGAGAGAGAGTCGAGAGAATATGGTTTTTAGAGTATCATAGCGAGGTAAGATCACGACGTCGCGATAGGCTGTCAAGACAAGACGTCTAACGTCGAGAGCGGTAGCTGCAGGTATGACTTGTGCTGATTGCCCTACTGAGGGGGAAGGAGAAGTCACGACGCCACCCCAAAAATCACGAGATTGTTCAGCTGTCATGATAGCCCCGCAGCCTGAGACCTCTAAGTCAAGAGGCAGCAACGCTGCTTGCATGTAGGGCAAGATTGAAGTAAAAGTGAAGAGCCATAGCTCGACGAGAGTTGGCATAAAGCGATCCTCCGGGGTTCTTCGTAGAGTTCTATCTATCGTAGCAAAGCCCATGGAGAGAAGTTCTCGAAGGTCCTCTAGCATTTTATTCGGCGACCTCTTATGAATGCACCATTGAATATGCAAGTTGACAATTCGATTAATGTCTTCCACCGGAACACGAAGGTCTTCGCCCTGGAATATAAAAAGAAGTTTGGGCTTCAGATAGTGCCAAGCGTCGTCCATTGTTAAACCTACTGCCGCTGATTTTCCGCCATCTATTGGATCGGATAAGAAGCTTGATTGCTGTGATAGCGACGGCAAACTGCTACTTCCTGGCCAATCCGCGGGGATCGACTCATTATCCATGCGGCTATCCGATCTCTCAGCATTCTTCTTATCCTTCTTGGCTTTGGAGAAACTGGTAGAAGTTGGGCCGGGACTAGAGGGAATACTGAAATTGTAGAGACTGCTTGGTGCATTTGGATCGGTAGGCCTTGAGTTGCTAGCAGCCGACGAGAGAGGCAAGTGATATTCGTCCTTGAGTTTCTGCTTCTGCCTTGATAGAAAATGATGCTTCTTCTCCTTCTCTTTAGTTTTTTCTTCTCCAATTGCCTCAGTGGGGCGAATAGTCGCCGATGATGAATTGTTCAGAGAATAAAACGACTGGTTGTTGGGGTCTACGAGGCTCGTAGAGCTGAAATTTCCTCGTTGGAGAGCTGAGAGTGCTGAACCTATCTTGCCTGGACTGGGTAATGCTTTCTCTTTGGTATCTTTGGCGCTAATCTTCGATGGTCGAGAAAACAATTTTGCCTTTGCCTTTTCTGATTTGGAGAGAGGCTTCTCCAAAGTTGTAGAAATGGAAGTCGTGGCGGGGAGAGAGGGAAATGGCTGTGGCTGCGGAGACACGGATGGCTCTCTGGGAGAGTTGCCGCCGGACCGAGGGAATACAACATTGGCCGCAGCCGTAGCTGCGGCTGAAGATTGTGAGCTGCCTCCAAGTCTGTCTTGATGAGTTCCACCTCCGGAATGGAATACTGACTCTCGGGGCGCACTCGCCTCTGTTAGGCTCAAAGTTGGTGGCCCCATGGGCCCTTTGCTCCCGCTTCCCCTCCTAGGGCCTTCGGTTTCTGGGGCTGTTTGCGATCGTTGGCGCGACTGGAGTGTGTTTTGATGGGACATGACGGCCGCTTGTGCAGCGATCTGGCTGGCCGACAATCCTGCTGTTGTAGAGCTCGCGGTTTGGCCGCTATGGCCCATGACGACTTGGGACAAATTGGAAGTGCTCGTTGATGGTAATGTTGGCTCAAACATGCCTTGAGTGGTAGCATGTTTCCTCGAATGGGTCTTTAGCACAGGTGATGACGCTCCCTGGGTTGTGGATCGCGGTGCGCTTGGACGAGGATAATTCTGCTGGACGCTAGAGCTGCTTGCATTTGTATGGCTGGTGAATTGTTGATATATTGGCGTCGAAGGAGGGTTGCCACTCTGTTGTCGTGTCTTCGGAATAGCAATAGCCGGCGTACTCTCCTCGCTGCTACTCGGAGAGTCAATGCGTAGGGGAGGTGGTCGTGACGATCCTGGCGTCTGATTTAAGTCGCTAGACGATCGCGGTAATCCAGGCAAGGGAGAGAAGCTGCCAGGAGCTCGACCCTGGGATCGTCCCATTGCCGATGCTGGAGTCGATGTTGTGGGCTGCATCTTGCGGATCTGCGATGAGCTTGTTACATCTTGGCTGTACCGAAGAGAGTGAAGAGAAGCAATGCTGGCTTCGCATGCGGCTATTAACGAATGGACTCGATGTCGCAGTCTAGCCTAGCGAGCAAGCTGGTTGTAAATAACGATCTGTACGCTTCCGATTTGAAAGGCAGATATGGTCGTTGTTGAAGGCTAAGAGCCGCTGGGTTGCTGTTTGTTGAGGCTGGGTGAGGGCTTGCCGTGGGGTTGCGTCAAGTAGATCTACATGCATAAAAGCTTATCACGTTCTTCTGCATGAGTGTTGATATGTAGGTACAGAGTACAGGTTCCTTGTTCAGTCATGCTGAATACATGGCTCAGGCAAGTTTAGAAGAACGCTATTTGATTTGATCTTCTCTCTTTTCTTCCATGCTTTGATTTCAAATAACACAATGTATCCTCTTTTGCTTGTTGCTATCTGGTAAGCTACTTGACTGACTATCACGAAGGCTGAATGTATAGGTATGTACCTCTAGGATTAAAAGACATGGCTCAACTCCGCACTAAGGCACGTTATTGAGCATGTGGGGCTCACAAATTTAGCTGCAGCACAGCAAGCTATAAAAAAAAATCTCCTGTCCTCAATCTCAAACTTATTTCCTCCAAGCATCGCCCTCTTCAACGCTGCGTTTCCATGCTACAAACAGAGAGTCTGCGCAAGCAGCTTCTCGAATTTTATTTTTTGCATGTGGGAAATTCGGAGAAAGCTTCAAAACAAGAAAGGGACTTCGTGTCTCCCCTTGTGCTCTTTCCACTCACCCGCTTCGGTGGGCGACGTGTGTATTGAGTCTGCCTGTGATGGCCTGGCGTCACCCCGACGTCTGCGAATGACATCAGAAATATCAGGCCCGGAGGCTTCGTGTGTATACCTCTAGGGGAAAGACATGTGGTTCATTCCGGCGCCTATGGGAAGTCGTTGCGAAGCTTGTTGCGCAAACTTGAGTGCGATATGCAGCGTTTGTTTTGTTTTTTGCAAGATGAATCACACAATTCCGATCATTCTGTTGAGGGCGATGCTTCACCCAATTTTTTCCTCATGTAAGCTACGCCAACCCTTCTCCCTAAACTGGTTTATTTTTTATTTTTGATGTTCAAGAATACTACTAACGATTCAATTCTATCGAGTTCTCAAATTCGAGCAGCCCAGCGAGCACTTTAACACTCTACCATATCCCCGTAACATTATCGATCATATATCACCAACGGCTATTATGGTTATTTTAGTGATAAATATCTCATCATCTACGCTGCTTGGCTATTCAACTTCGTTCTCAGTTGTCTAAAGACTTGCTTTAATGCCTTGATGCTAGACACTGAGCAGATGACTCATGCCATGTGTGGATGTACGAACTGTGTGGATGGATGTACGACCCTATGTGTAGTTTGTTCACGTAAATTTCACGATTTTTTCTAAACCTTTCATCCCATCTAATGAGTCATTGCCGCAAATTCTTATACTATTGATGATAAATCTGCCTTTGGCAAGTCACCCATAAGGGTTGAAAAGATTATATTATTTGGTTTGATGGCATAACAATCGTTCTTAATCTGTATTCTACCAACTTTCAAGAGCCACGTGATCCACGTCGCTCCGAGGAACATTCCTACCCCCCCTCCAAGGCGTAGCCGATTAGTCTTTTGAGGAGCAAAGAACAGGCAAAGCTCTCAGCTACCCCCACCATCCATTCTAACAATCTTCTAAAGTTTCCAACGAAAGAGCCATTTTATCCCATCTCCCATCCACAAACTTCCTCATAATGGCTCAATCAACTCCTTCAGATACTCTCCTAACAGCGTCTTACTCCTCTCCTACTAGCGCTCCCTTCACAATCACGAAGTCTATCCCCACGCCTCCTACCACCCTTGACCCGACTGGAAAATCAAAGTACCTCGAATCTCTCCGTGTCTCTGTTGCCACAGCCCAGGACCAAATCAACAGAGAACTTACGACTCGTATGGAAGAAGATAAAGCTCGTGAGGCAGCTCCAGGGGTTCAGCAACCTGTTGATGAGGAAAAGGAAGAGGAAAACTACGGTGAAGAGGTTCAAGGAGAAGAAGATTGATTCCTTTTTTTTTTCTTAAGACCAAGACGCTTGCAAATCTGCTTCAAAAACACAACGTACAATTTATATAAAAACAGCGCGTCTTGATATGCGTACGGAAAGGTATAACCGCATCATACGAAATGCCACGAAGCCGGCCCAAATCAGCAACTCCAAAGAAGAAAGAAGAGGATACATCCACCAAAGAAAGAACAACACGCTTCGAAAACAGAGCAAATCTAAAATCCTCTACCCCAACTGGGCACCCTTAAACCATCTGCTTTGGAGCCTGTCGCTCTGCTCAAACAGCCGTAATGAACCACTGTGTTATCCGTCAGTACGGCTACTACGCTGCCGCCCATTCTCATCCCACCAGCCAATTTCTTATGGCACACAACACAGTGCCTCTCGTCAGTGATGACGACGTGCCGATTGCGACCGCCTTGTCCTCCGGGGTTACCGTCTCCTAGTTGTAACTCAGCGGCCACAGATAAACCCTCTGCTTTGCGCAAACCTGCCATTATACGGGATTCATTGACGAGGCTATTTGCTGCTCGTATTCTCCCACGAAAATATGCCTCGAGGGCTCCGACAGGGAGATCATTGGGAATCAATCCAAGCGTTGATGTGGCAGGAAGACGAGAACCGTGTTTGGACAGCAAATCTATTGCCGGCTCAAGATTTGGTTTGTGAGGCGGAGGTGGTTGTAGATAAAGCGAAAGTAGGGTATGATAGACGGATGACACCGATTCATCTGGATCATCTGAAGGAGTCGCAGTTGAGGCTTGCAATCTGTGTACACGATTACAATAGCTAATATAGAGTAGACAAGGTTAGCTCTCCCTGTTCTCATATCGTTGCTCTTAGATTAATTTAACGCACTCTTCAGCTTTGACATAGTCCTTCATTTTGAATACATAAATCTCCAGAGATTGTCTATGCTGTCCCATACTGCTCAACACAACAGCTTGCGCTTCGAAGAAAGCTGGATCTGTATGCTATATTAATATCTTTGAAGCCACTAGAAAATTTTAAAACATTCTCTCTTACCGTCCTTTGGAATTAATGAAAATGCTTTGGTGAGACTGTATACTTGCCGAGACTCTCGCAAGAACTTAACAAATTTGTCCTCGAGGTCATCCCAATCATGGCCTCTCTCGCTATTACTCAGACTTGAAACATAGAGCTCGACAAGACGATTATGAAAGTCTGCTGTAGTATCATCAAGCTCCATAATGATGTGCTCCAAGTATTGCCTCTCGAGCTTCATGTCCAAATCTCGCAAGTAAGGCAGAACTCTGTCTCGTGGTAACGTCTCTGCATTCTCTGTATCACCTATGAATATCTCCATTGCATATTCAGGGTTAGCCTTTAGCGTCCATTCTGAATGCTCGAGAATGAGGTCAATTTCCGAGGGCGGGAGGCTCTGTAGATATTGTATAGTACGATCCGGGCCATGTAACGCTGGGGCAGCTTCATTTGGTTTTGGAGCAGCGCCAAATTTGTGCAACAATTCTAGGGCCGACTTATGCAGCTTCTTCCCATGAAAGAAATCGATCAATTCCGTATACCGATTGTGCTCTAATAGCTTTTCGTTCACGACATCGGGATCGCAAAAGTTCGGTATACGAAAAAGAGACCCGGCAAGTGAAGGCTGTGAAAACATGTATGCACGAAAGAGAGTTGTGTCGACCAAGCGGAAAGTCTCACGAAGTTTTTGCTCACGTTCCTTTTCAGATTCATCCTGAGTAATCTTCAAAAGCCGGTCTTCTGCCTCTTCTGTGGAGCTAGGCTGATCTATTCGTGGTTTCAATTTACCCGTGACTGGATCAATGACACGCTGGAGGCGAGCGCGGGTCCCTGCAAGGTAGCTATTAAGCTCTAGGACAGCTTTGGTGAGTTCTTTTCCTGAAAGGGGCTTGTCTTCTGATACTGGAGCTTCTTTGGCGTTGTCTGAATCCTCGGCCTCTCCATCCTTTCTCGATATAATTGAAGCGACATCTGCTGGCGGTTTTCTCTGTGAAGCCTTGAACAGCTTTGCAAATCCCCCAACAGTGGGCGAATCGAGAGGTTCGCTGGAAACTTCTGGACTATTTGGCCTTGTTCCATTTGTCTTTTTTGTAGTCGATTCCGCGTTTTCTTGATTTTCTTGACAATTCGTCCATCGAGACAATTCCCCTGCAATCAGAGGAGGATACATCCTCAAGACTCGCTCGGGTGGAGCATAGACATCATCTTCATTCATGAGATCCATCGATTGTCGATATTTCTTCTGCTTAAACAGGGTTTCTGCTTTCAACATTTTAACCTCTCGAAGAGTCTCTGTTTTGTTCTTCAACAAAGCATCCTCAAGCATTTTCAGGATACTGATGGCTTCATCGAATCTGCCACTTTCAATAAGTTCTTCAATCTGAGAGTCATAATCCGTAGCCTCCATTTTCCATACACAGCGCTCACTGGAGATATGGAAACCTTTGCCTGCATGCGCCAGGCTTACAGTAGGCGGAGGAAAATGCAGCTGAGCAGCCCCGGGCAGCATAATAGTCTGTAAAAGAGACAAAGTGTCGGGGTTCCGGACCTCGAGAGAGCCTTTGGAGGGCGGTTGCAGTGCCACAATATAGGGATATGAATACCCAATGGATTCAGGCGCAGATTGCCATGGTATTTGTCTTTTTTCTAAGGCCTTACCCTCGTCATTGACGAACAGCGTATTGATATCTTTGGCAAGGAGCATTTCCCCATCAGCCAATTTGGCAACTAGAGGTTTGGGCATATAGCTTCCAAGTCCCATGTATCCCATTCCTGCGCTGCTCACAGCTCCAAATCGGCTGCCTTGGCCTGATACCCCGACCGCACCTGGGCTCACAATATACTCAATTTGTTGTGTTAAGGCATCGACAATAACATAACCTCCATTCATACCACATACTAGCTTCGTCGCGTTCGCCCATGTGATTGATCGAATGGACTCAGAAAGCACAACCTCGGAGACCTCGTTACTAAGCTCGCTCTCGTGCCAGCTCCACAGCAGAAGCCGCCGCTTCACAGCAACGGCTAATCGGCTGATGATTTCGGGGACACCAATATCGGGATCCTTAACAATATTGGAAGTGATAGCAAAGCAGGACGCATTCTTGGTTCGTGAGAGTGTCTCGATGAGCTCATAGGACTGTAGGTCGTGAAGAGATATGTGATAGTTGGATAGAGATACGATTATGTTCGCTTCCTTGATAATTGCTAACTGTTCTATCGCCCTGGTAGAGAATCTGTCTACCTGGCGTAATAAATCTGTCGGCTTGGCTGGCGAATTCGATCGAGGATGATCGCCATTCTGCGGGGGTGTCGCATTTGCGGAGTGTTGAGGCGAAGAAGAGCCGTTGGCGGAAAGTTCGTTGAGTCGGTAGATTCGAAGATCACCATTATTGAGCCCGACGAGAATGCGGTCACCTAAAAAGATACTTTTAGAGAATGATCTATGAGACCGAGGGAGCAGATTGTGGAGCATATATTTTATCTTTACCATATGCTAGGATCGTCTCAATCTTCGACTTGTCCCGCTG
This sequence comes from Trichoderma oligosporum, assembly GCA_015266385.1. Taxonomy (NCBI): domain Eukaryota; kingdom Fungi; phylum Ascomycota; class Sordariomycetes; order Hypocreales; family Hypocreaceae; genus Trichoderma; species Trichoderma oligosporum. The sequence continues at coordinate 42,387 of JACBYL010000240.1, read as the reverse complement.
TCGGAGCTCTACAATTGGGCGAGCTGTAAAGGCGGAGAGCATGGCGCCGGCCAGCTCGAGGTTAGAGAGTCGTTATCCTTTTCAAAGCGCGCATCAGATGACTTTCGGTTTAATTAGGTTCGACACTCTTGGTAGCTTCAATCCCAGGTTTTGTCACGAAAGAAGCTGCTTGTTTGTTTCATGCTATTATTATTGCCTAAAGGAGTGCGAGAGCTATCCACGTCAGGTGCCGCTATCTTATCCCTATTGCATGTGCATTGACGTCGTTGTACCTCTACACGGTGTAAATTTATTAACATACTGTATTAACAACAACATCAAGGCGCCATGATTTGAGCGTCTGTCAAGGAGAATTGAATTATCCAACGATAACAATTCAAGCGACAAATCGTAAATAACTTATATTCTCACTATTCTTGATAAATTCGTATCATATTTTTTTTACCATAAATACATCTATATACTAATTTCACCTATAAGATAGCCTCTTTGATGAACTAGTCCAAACCTGCAACTTCCATGATGCCATACCCGAGGGTCACTACAACTATCAAGGTTATCAGACTGCTCGGCACACCTCTGCTGATAAAATGCTTCACGCTTAAGTAACGTTGACCAGTAGCATCTTCCTTCATAATTGCGGCTAGAGTATGTTAGTAGATACTTTTTACTGGGAAAGATATGACTTACTCATATTGGGAAAACCACTTGTAGGTAGACCCATTGCGGCACTACACATCAGAACGCCACCCATAACCAAGAGGTTAGGGTGCGGCTGGTCCATGGCCACGCCGACATCGTAGACTAGAGGGAGGAAGATGAGAGCAGCTACCGTGTGGCTAATGAACGTGGCAATGACAAGGATTAATGAGGAAAACACAACTAAAACTCCGTATAGGCTCATGCCTTCGACCTCGCGCGAAACAATCTCAGCAAGGGTATGAAGTAAACCAGAGGATCTGACAGCTTTGCCGAGTGATAAGCCGCCTGCGGCCAAGATAATAATTGTCCAAGGAAAGTTATTGAAATCCTCTTTGGTCAAAATTCCAATACCAAAGAAGAGAACAATGGGAATGATGGCCACAACGCCCATATCTCCAAATACAGATTCTAAAGTGTGGCTTGTGCACCATAGAATGATGGTGATAATGGTAACAATGGTCACAAACCATTGTCCGCCAGTGAATTTCTCCTTCAATGGACGGATGGGTGCAATGCTCGTCCCTTTACCAGGCTGGAATGTTAGCAGCAGAAGCAGCCATATCATAACGATTGAAACCACGCCAACAGGAATGACAATGAAGAACCATTGTAGCCAGGTCGGTTCTGGCCGCATAATTCCCATGGCTACAACGTTCTGCGGCGATGCTATTGGTGATAGCATACCCCCTATGTTTGAAGCAAGGGCAATGCCAATAATGACAGCTTTAGACATGTTCGAATCCGACGGCAGAGTTCGCAACATGGGCTGTGGAATCATGTTAGATATATATTCCAATAAAAAGTAAGATCATCCATAACGCACCTCAATAATGGAAAAGCAAAGGACAGGGGCAGCCACATTGCTGATAAGCATAGATGCGAAGGCAGCAACAAACATGTTTGCGATCAATACCGTTCTGGGCTGAGTTCCAGCTTTGCTCAAGATGAGCGTTGCAAGGCGCTTGTCAATTTTGCACTTTGACAGAGCAGCAGCGAGAGTAAAGCCGCCAAGTAAGAGCATAATAACTGGCGACCACATGGCAGAGAAAATAGCCGCTGTGGCTTCCTTTGAAGTAAGGCGCCTAGAAGCTTTACCAGGATCCTCTTCACGAACCACTCTGAGGACGACAGCCAAGAAAGGAATAAGGAGAGACGTAACAAACAAGGGAATAGTCTGCAAAGAAATTAGTTGAAATCAAACTTCAAACCCCGAATCTATCTGTTATCCGACATACCTCAGTAGCCCAAAGTAAACTGACGAAGACGAGAAGCGCCAGACAATTCTGTTGCTCAGGGTTTTTTAATATGGGAATAAATAACAACAAGGAGAAAGCCACAACAGATATAACCAAAGTGAGCACAGAAGCGTTGGACAGCCATGAAGGCAAAATAATTCTGCCAATGGGTGTTTTGATTTGTGTTTCTGCAGGTCCAGCTTCGTCATCGCCCTGCAATCTCTTTGGCGCAATACCAGAGTCTTGGCCCAGCAATGTTTGACCAAACCTGGCAGCCTCGCCCCTTCGTTCAATACCAATGAGATCTCTCCACACAGTGTTGCGTTCCCAAACAACGTGCTCTCGAAGATGAGATCGCAAGTCTTTCTTAGCAAGCTCTTCATCGCCAGCAGTGACGACATCAGCATAAGCACCTTCCATCTTGGTAATGTTTTCATCGAGCAATTTCTTAGTGTCTAGTTTGAAAGGATATGCGGTATCAACATAGGTACTAATGTAAGATGATCGCATCTCCTTGTCCAGGATTTTGTCGAATTTCTTGAGAACCTTGCTGAAACCCGTCTTATTGAGCTGTACATATGATTTCAACTCACAAAGCTGAACATAGAGAGCTATGATGCGTTTCTTCAGCATAATTGCGGATGAGTACAGTGGCGAACCGAAGATGAGGGATTGGTCACCGTAATCATCAATAGTGGTGCTATACCTTCGAGAACGGCTAAAGTCTGAAGATGCTGTCATGTCTGGGATACTGGCCAAAGTTTTTCTCCTACCGTATTTTCCCCTATGCCTTGTGAGACCCGTAGTTTCATCATCATCGGTTGCGCTATCATCGTCATCCGAGCCGCGGCTGTGTATGCTGGCAGCGTGGGCATGAGCGCTTAGGGTTTCAGATGGTGTCGGACGCAATGTAGTTGATCCATCAAGAGAAGGGCCGCCTTCCCCAACATCGCGTAGAAGCTGGCTAACTTCCTCGAGCAGCTCTCCTTCTTTAAGAGAGTAGAAAGAGCATATCTTTTCCAGCTCAATGCCGAGCGACTTGCTAAAAACGTCCTCTGGTTCTTCATTGGAGATCAGGGGCCGTGATTCAGCATCGCCGGCTCTGGCTTGGTGTGCAGTCTTCTCAAGCTGGTATATTCTAAAGAAACGGTAAGGGTTAGTTGATAGACTGGTTCACATTCAATTAAAATGATGAATCCTACAGTTTTTTGAGATTACTGTATGCAATGTAATGGCTGCTCCAATCCGGAACAGCATTGAACTGGATGCTGTGAGAGAACTTCATTTCGTCTTGTGTTTCCAACCACTGTCGCTTTTGTACCTTTTTCTCTTGTCGTCGACGCTCGAGGACTTCAATGGCCTTGCACTCGGCGATATATTTGTAATCGGAGAGTTCGTATGTGTCGGGTCTATCTTTTGACCAAACCGGATGTATCTGGGTCGACGTTGGAATTGGCAGGATTGGCAACGATGAAGCGCTTTTCGTAGACAATTCTACACTCCCTCCTCGCTCACAATCGCCGGTCGAGCGTGTATTGTCGTTACCAGAATAGGCAGTGAGATCTGTGCCTGGAATAGAGGAGGAGGGATTGTTTGGCGGCGTCTGGGACTGAATGGTGATGGATTGATGTGTGGTGTTCGTCGGAGCCGACGGTTGCAGAGGGTCTCGTGGCTGCAAAAATTGCCTAACTATATTGGCGTAGAAACCCTCAATGAAACTTCCGCGTTGCCAATGGAACTCTGCGATGCCTAGCCTCTTGCCTAGCCTCTGCTCTCACAAACGGATCTTGAGTCAAGGCGTTGGCCTAGTTCTAGCACCAAATTCCCGAGACAAGCGATTACGGAACTCCGGGTCTCCAGAAAAAAATTATAAAAGGGTGCGACCATTACTTACCAAACGGCAAATCAGCGTCCTCTAACTGGTTCAGGGGGCGAAGCTCTCTGCGCGCCGGGTTGACGGTTAGCATGTGACCTACAGCTGACAGCCTTGTGCTAAAGAGGTCACCGCTGGCTAATAAGGGGGTCCTGCAGGTAGTGTAGGGCGGGCGTCAGTGATGGCACCGCTACGCTCCTTTGGGTGGGCCCATTTACGCTATTGCCCTCTACAAGGTAACCTGGATTTATCTACCGTACCTTAGGCACCAGGCTAGAGCCACACATCCATCTTGTTCGTGCGGGTGAGGGGGGTTGGGCAGAATGAGCAGATGACTCGCTCTCGAGACCCTAGCAATCAATTGATTGTTCTATTCCAGAATCCTGATGCTTTTGCTACAAGTACGCTACATATATATACCCCTTGAATATCCAGCCAGAATGTCTTGATCCCCCACGTGTTGAAATTCCCAATAATCATTGGCCGCTATCTATAAAGGTCAACGCCGCCCTTCTCGTTCTAAGCATACTGCTACAAGTATCACGATCCTAGCATTTGCTGCAGCGCATTTACTCTATACGACTCACTCCTGTCCACAAGCTCCTCGTGACGTCCTTTATCAACCACCTTTCCTCCCTCGACTACGAAGATCACATCAGCTTTGCGGACGGTGTGCAGCCTATGGGTTATGGCTATCACGGTGATGCCTCTTGCCGCTTGTTCTAGGCCTTCCTGCAAGGCCCTCTCGCTTTCTGCGTCGAGAGCACTGGTACTTTCATCGAGTAACAGCAAACGTGGCTTGCGGACTAGTGCTCTCGCAATAGCCAATCTTTGGCGTTGACCTCCAGACAATCGAGATCCGTTAGGGCCGCACTCTGTATTATAACCCTTGGGCAGTGACGTGATGGTGTCATGGATGTTGGCTAGCTTGCAGGCTTCCTCAATCTCCAAGTCGGTTGCTTCATGACCTGGTATAGCACCAAGTCCGACATTGAACTTAATAGTCCCATCAAATAGGGCGCAGTCTTGGGGTACAACGGCAATGTGATTACGAAACTCAACTCCCTCACGAGCACAAATATCGACGCCATCTATCTCAACTGCTCCGCTAGCAGGACGATACATTCGTTGAACAAGTGACATAATTGTGGATTTACCAGCTCCGGATGGGCCCACGAGACCACAAAACTGGCCAGCTGGTATCGTAAATGACATGTCTTTCAAAATATGAATGTGTGGTCGAGCAGGATATGCAAAGGACACATCCCGGAAGGTGATGGCGGCACCACCTTGCCTTGGTTTGAGCACTTGACTCGAAATTGCTTCTGCTGCGGCTTCAACGTCTTTCTCTCTGTGCGATGAGATGGCAGCTTCAGCCTCCTTCACATCAAGGCGTTTAGTAGATCCAAGATTTATGAGACTCAGGATTCTGGATGCTGCTGCCCTGGACCTTGAAACCTCAGGAGCCAACGTAAACATTTGACCCCACAACTGGGCACTCACAAGCATGGCCATGAGAATAATGAAGAACTGAGCCTGGCTGTACTCTCCCTTTGTGATTCTTGTTGAACCCCACCAGTAGGCAAAGGCATAAATAAGATTACAAATGCCGTTGGCGATGGCAAGCCAAATATTGGTATAAGCACTGGCTAGAGCCACCTCTTTTTGCGGAGCCCTGAGAGCTCGACGATAGGTCTGCAGTACTTCTTTCTCGATAGACAGCGAAGATACTGTTTTAAAAGAATTTACAGCTTCGACGGTAATGCCAAGAGCGTTTGAGAATGCTCCGGCATGCTTACGCTCAAAGCGTGATAGAGCACGTACTTGCATAACACCCGCTCCTAGAAGTATAGGAACTGTCACCAAACACATGATAGCAATTTTCCATGCGATGATATGGGAGAGAATTATAGCAATCAAGAAGTTGACAGCAATGGAAAATATGGTTCCCATAATGGATCCGCTGAATCCCCCCACGGCTGCGGTATCCGCTGTGATAATTGAGAGCAATGAAGCTGGCGTGCGGCCTTCTGATTGATGCCAGTCCAATTCCTGTTCGTATAGCGAGCGGAACGTGAGTACTCGGATCTTATAAAGGAGATTTTCTGCAACATAGCCAAAGCCAAACCAGCTTCCTGTGTAGGCAAATAGTTCAATCACAGCAAGCATAAAAAACATGCCGCCAAAAAACCTGCCTGCCCACAGGATTCGGTGGGTTGAGTTGCAAGGACTCACATTTTCGACAGTGTTGCCAAAGATAATACCTGCCGAAGAGAATGTACCGCCGACAATGATGGCAGAGAAGATGGCCAGAAGAAGCATTAGTAAGTTTGGTCGGAGCATGCTGCCGAGGCTCTTGATGATTTTCCAAGGCGATTGATCAGCGTCAAGCGCTCTATCTTCTCCCCCAGCTGCGCCTGGACCTGGATTGCTTTCTTGTTCATTTGATGGGGTTGTAGCTGGCAGATTCTCTTTTGATGTTATAATCTCCTCCATAATAGTCTCCTTCTCCGAGAGGATTATATCTGCGTCACCTTTGGACATGCTAGATAGAGATGGTGTGTCATCCTGTTCTTTAGACGCCAGACTTTGCAAACGGACCATACCAGCATATGAGCCATTAAGGGACATTAGTTCCAGATGAGTACCTTGTTCGATAATTTCGCCATTATTCATAACGATGATATTGTCGGCATTCTTAATAGTAGAGAGGCGGTGTGCAATGGCAATGATGGTCCGGTCTTTAGAAATTGCCTCAACTGCCGCCTGGATGCGCTGTTCACTGGCTGAATCGAGGGATGCCGTTGCTTCGTCGAGAATAAGAATCTTTGGGTCTCGGATTAAAGCTCGAGCAAGCGCAAGTCGTTGTCTTTGTCCTCCACTGACAAGTTTTCCTCCTGAGCCAACAACGGTTCCGTATCCCTTTTCAAGTCTGTCGATAAAACCTGACGCGTCGGCTAAAGATGCACAGCGGCGAACCATTTCAACAAGTTCCACCATAAATTGACCTTGTGCATGGGCGGCGGTGGCCAAATCTTCTCCGTCTCTAACCTTTGCTGCCACCTCGGCAAGCCCCTGCCCCAGAATAATGGATTGAAATTTCTGATATTTTCCCCATGGCGAGTTGAACAAACCAAGTGCAATATTTTCTAATATTGATCGATCTAGTAGCGATGGCTCTTGTTGAACCAGGCTTATGAAGCTTCTTAAGCTTTTTACGTTTAATTCCTTCAAGTCATATCCGTCAAGTAACACTTTTCCATCATTGGGGTCGTAGATCCTCGTCGTTAAGCCAGCTACTGTCGATTTGCCGCTACCGGATAGTCCGATAATGGCGGTGTACTTTCCGGCAAGGCAATCAAAAGAAACATTTTTGAGCACAGGCTGATCAGGTCTGGAGACGTAAGCGAAAGAGACGTTGTGAAATGAAATTGAGGCTGTGGTAGAGCCTGAGAGTTTTAGGCCTGAATCTGATCCAGAGTCAATGATGGCTGGGGCTTCGATATCTTGTCGTAGCTTTTTGAATGCTGTGGAGGCTCCGCCCAACAGAGGCAATAGGGGCGCGATGGAACCAAGGATAACACATGCTGTGGTGAGTTAGCGAAGATTTCAAGCGTTGTTGTTTATTTATTTTTTTATTGCACTTTTCACAGCAGCTTACCATCCACAAGAAGAAATATGACGGTATAAATTTCTCCCACTGATACCCCGTTGGGATTGGCAATAGTCTTGACGATCTGGTGACTTCCTTGCCAAAAAGACAAAGCATTCGCAGAATAAGCAATAAAGTACAGGGTACCAGCTTGAACTGCTGCAGCGAAAGCTTTTCTTATGCCTTCCCTTTGAGCAGTTATCATTTGCGAAGAAAATTTCGCTTCCAGACGGGGGCCAGCACCAAATGCTTGGACAACTGCAATATTAGATAAAGCTTCCTGTGCAACAGAGGACGCCGAGCCTATGGCGTTAGACATGGCACTGGTATACTTTTGTGTGAAAGCACTTCCTAGGCCTGCCATGAGGAGAAAAGCAGGGATAAGCGATAGCAGCATAGCAGCAAGTCTCCAGTTCTTGACAAACGCTACGATATATGCTGTTAAGAAAAACGACGTGCAGGCGATGCAGATACCAACTTTCTCTGAAGTTCCAGACTGGACGGCTTGCACATCTGCATTGAGACGAGAGGAAAGCTCGCCAGCTTGACGTTGGTCGTAGAAAGTTGCATCTTGTCGGAGCAGTGCCTGAAAATAACGATCTCGAACCCGCGCTTCTAGGCGGCGGCTGAAGATGCCCCAACAGACGATGGAAATGTATATTAGGACAAGACTGGAAACACTGATATAGGTGATCTTAAGCACCTTGTTATCTATAGAGGACTGAATGCGCGAAGCCGCGTCGTTGGCGCGGCCAGTTCCGGTATCGCAGCTCGCAGTGTTGAGGTCATCGACAAGTTGACCGAAAAGGATTCCCATCAGTGGAAACGGCACTCCTGCGGCGACTCCAGACACTGTACCAGTAAGAAGAAGGACGATATCGAGCCATGTTGGATTTGCGTAAACAAGAAGCTGGAAATAACTAAAGAGCTGAGCAATAAACTATGCAATTTGCGAAATGCGATTTGGTGAGCTTCAAAATACTTGCATATGGTAGCGGGTAGTTGTAGTTCTTATACTAACTTTGCTATCCTTGGCATTTTCTTCTTTAGTCTTGTTAACTGAGATGATCGCCTCGTTGTTATCTTGAGAGGCTACGATGGCTTCAGTTGGGCCATTGGAGGCTTCCGTGTTGTCCTGAGTGGCCATTACTGGTGGGTAGTATTCTGTTAGTGATTATAACATAAAACCACAGCACTATCATAATTCGATCTCCAAGAACTCAGTACACGAAGAGCACTGCGTGAAAAGAAATCAAAGCTGTCTATTTAAGATGGAAAGTTTTCGTCATTTATATGTTTGTTCTACTTGCCGCGAAGCAAGCTTGACTCGTTCGTCTCGACTCCTCAGCTTTACCACCGCACTTGTCCTAACTACTGCAAATGATACCATGCTATTCTTTTTCTTTCGTTTCCTTTTTTTTCCTTTTGCATTAACCCACACAAATTCGCTACATCACCCAATTATGAACGCTTGACGATCTCGCAGGATTCTGTCTTGGACTAACACTTAGTGCTTTGTTGATTAGTATCCACGGGAGGGATCCATAAAAAGAGCCAAAGTACTATTCTGTCCCTCAAACGTCTCGAACATTGGAAAGATACACGCCCTCTTTCAATGATCTAGCAGGCTATTATCTCACTCCTTGAACCAAGTGTCGCTACATCGCCTATATACACTTGTAGGGTGGGGACTCTTCTCGGATCAGATAATTTCTCTTGGCGAGGAATCAATCTCCACTTTGCGCATCCGAGGATCGGCTACGGAGACAAATCAAGCATAAAGGAGAAAATAAAAATTGCGTAAGAAAAAAAGCAATATAAATCCCTGTCTTTTTTTTTTAACTCCTCTGGTCAAACCGGGCTATCAGTTACGGCATATTTCTCGGTCTTTCGAAGCGGAGTGGGGCGTTGGTCCGGGAATTTCGCGGCCTCGGTCTCGGATCTGATAAGATTATATGTATGGATTCTATGCAAAGAACCTCGCCAAATACGGAGTATCTACCTATCATAATACTTCCTATGGATATAAATTAAATGGAATCCTTTAGTTCACACCCCCTACCCCCTCTCTTATACGAACTTGTTTAGCTTGCCGATCTCTCTCTTTCTCTCTTTTCCCCCCTCCCAAATGGCGCCTCTTCACATATTCGTATAAGGTCATACTACAAAATAAACGTAGTGACAGACAAAGATGAATTACTCTGTACAATTCTCTGCATTAAAACTTACAAGTCCTCGTATCGGCATATCATCATCTGCCCCTCTGAGAGCAAGGACAGCTCACCGGCACATCGCGGCATATCAAATTCCATTGTCAAGTTCAGCCAAGCGTTGGAATAGTGCCTTGCCCTACAAATCTAGCGCTCGATCAGATAAATACCGAAATCTCCTAAACTCTTCTCAGCTCCGTCTCCTTCACTCCTCTCCCTCAAATCACTCTACCAACAGTGCTGCTGGTTTGACTCGAACCAACATGAGCTCAATTCCAGACGACGCCCCCGTTGTCAAGGTCTTTATCGCAGGTGGCTCCTATGCTGGCCTCTCTGCAGCTGTCAATCTCCTCGATCTAGGTGACGGCTTAACACCGCGTATGGCATTCGAGCCGTATCCGCACCACGCCAGCGTTCCCAAGGTGAACTTCCAAATTACAATTGCGGATGAAAGAGATGGATATTGTAAGCGCCCTTGTCACTGGAAATGCATATTTCTGTATTATTTTTAACTTCTATGAGATTTTTGTATCTAATGCTCATGCTAGTTCACATGGTTGGCGCACCTCTGGCTCTGGCCGACGCAGAATACGCAAAGAAGGCTTGGGTCAAATTCCAAGATATCCCAGCTCTGAAATCCCCCAATGTCCAATGTATTCAGGGCTCGGTATCTAGCATCAACTGCGACACTAAGACAACCACTGTCATTAGTAATGGCACCAAAGAAGCCACTACTCACGAGTATGATTACTTCGTCACCGCCACTGGTTTGAGGCGAGTGTGGCCTGTCGTGCCCCAATCTCTGACTCGGAATGACTATTTGCTTGAAGTTGGGGAGCAGATACGCGCTCTTGACAATAGTAAAGATGGTGTGATTGTCGTCGGTGGCGGTGCTTGCGGTATTGAGATGGCTGCGGAGCTGAAGCTTGTGAAGCCTCATCTCAAAGTAACTCTAGTGCACTCACGGGATAAGCTCATGTCTTCTGAGTCACTCTCAGATGAGTACAAGGATAAAACATTGGAGAAGATTAAAGATTTCAATATTGAAGTTTTGACGAACCACCGATTGGCTAGCACTACCAAGGTTGAATCATCAGATGGCTCGCCAAAGTACGAGGTTGAGTTTACAAATGGTCACAAAATGGTTGCGAGTTCCGTAATTATGGCCATGTCTAGGAGAACCCCAACAGCTTCTTACCTACCCTCTTCAGCTACTGATTCTGAGGGCTACGTCAAGATTCTACCCAAGTAAGGGCGTCCCCCTTTTTTCCCCTCAACATAACATCCTACTATTTGACAAATGGTTAAGCTAACCACTTCCCACCCTTACTTAACAAAGCATGACCTTTGACTCTGGTATCCCTAATGCCACATCGCACTTCTGCGCTGGCGACGTAGCGAAATGGTCAGGCATCAAACGCAGCGCTGGCGCCATGCACGGCGGATATTATGTTGCCCACAACATTCACCAAAGTGTACTAAAGCAGATAATCGGCCACCAACCCAAGTTTCAAGAGCTACCGGAGATTCCACCCATGATTGCCTTGGCGATAGGTAAGGATGCCGTTGCAGGTGGGCCGCAAGGCATTCTTACTGGGCCCGAAGTAATGAAGACGTATTTTGGAGATGATCTGGGCTGGGGAAGTAAGTTGCTCATATAATTTTCTGACCTCTGCGTAATTGGCCAGTCATGCTAATTAGATGATACAGTTTGCTGGGATTTTATGCAATTGGGAGGTCGGAAAGTAAATTTTAATACCCGGGGGACATCATGAACGCTGTTTACACTACAAGTTTGAATAGAAGAGATAGATGAAGGAAGTGGGTCGGCGTTTAAGGGAGATATTTTAGGCTGTCTTAGAGAGCTGGGTAGATGAAAAGAGAGTAAATAAGGAAAGAATTCCATAAACGAGTAAATGAGCTGATCCTAAAATTTTAATACCTTTCACTCCTTTCTTCTAGATAAACTAATAAGCCTGTGACGCTACAAAAAGTAGTTGCGGCGATATAAATAAGGCATGTACTCTACGAGGGCTTCATTGTGGCATAAAAAAAGAGATGTCTTCAGCTATACTATCATAATTCAAGCCTAAAAGACCGTTCCCTTGACTTGCTTATGCTTTCTCACGTCGATATCCCGCCACATTGTTGTACCAACGACTGCTAACGCCAAAACAGCAGTAGCAACAATTAACATCATTCTCTGCCCATCGCCATAAGCCTTTTGAATAGCGATACGAGCGGGAGATCCAATCGGGTAAGAAAGCTGGACATCTAAGCTGCCGTAGATGGATGCTAGGTTTCCCAGTTCGGACACAGGAAGATACTCGGCTAGCTTTTTAGGGAACACGGCTTGCCAAACAGCAGCTGATACGGTTGATCCAATAGCACCACCAATAGATGAAGCCATTGCTTCAACTGCTAGGACAACAGCAATGTATTGGTGAGAGGTTGCTGCCATGACAGCCGTCTGTTCACAAATAACAATGGTGCCACCAGCGAAAGCAATAAAGATTTGGCACATAATGATATATCCTACAACGATTCCAAGGTATATTAGCAAAGACATACGTTGAGCCAACTGCTAGTTATGTTAAACCTAAGATGGACATATTGTCTTACCTATATTAACATCAGGCTGACGGAAATGTATCATCAAGCCGACTCCTAGAATAGTGACTGGGACTCCGAAATAAAGGCAGACCGGCTTGAATTTTCCAGTATAACGAATCAAAAGGCCCACCACAATGGCCCACAAACAGGAACTATTATCTATTAGCCATATATTTAATTACCTTGCAGATAGTGGCTTTTGATCCCTTACCCTATGCTGTAGATTTGAGAGACATAGCTGGATTGAGTTACAGTAAGACCGTTAACCACTTGGAGGAAACTAAGAAAGTAGCTATCCCATATGTAGTAGCTGATGAAAACAGAGGCAGCGAGGATATTTGCACCAATGATAGTGCGGTCCATAAGTAGGGAGTAAGGGATAAAGGTGATGGGTGCAAAGAATTTTTCCCAAATGCTGAATACGATGAGAGCAACGATCCCTCCAACCAGAAGACCGATGACTAGAGGAGACTTCCATCCTTGCTCTTGGTATGAATAAATATTAAATGGGAGAAGGAGCATAGCTAGCCCTCCGGATAGAATGAGCAAGCCGATAATGTCAAATTCACGACAATAGTAGAGAAGAGATTCGGTATAGGTATTCTTGCTTTCGCGTGCAGAGATAACCCCAAGCTGCTTAGCTTTCTTGTTGTAGTGCATGAATAGGAAAAACAGGGGCAGTGTGATGACGGGAGTGATGATGGCAAAGGTACCAAAACCCCAACGGAAACCAGGGCCTCTCAAAAAAGCGTCCGAGATAGGGCCAGCAAGCCATGTAGTGATAATGTAAGGAGAGCTGCTATAGGCGAATATGAGACCTCTTTCAAATGACAATTCTTGTTAGCCCAGTTTCTTACATTTGCGATGGCCAAGTGGCGCCAAACTAACCGATTGCGCAGAGATGTAGTGTCTGCAAGAAAAACTGATAGTGAATAGTCCAGGCCATTGTAACCAACCCAGTAGAATACTTGCGCTGCAGCATAAGTTTCGACGTTGTTGCAAGCAGCCATCATGACCAATCCGAGGGTGGTGAAGATGATGGAGATCAAATAACCCTGGGGACGGCCAAAGATGTCAAGTATCTTGGCGAGAGTCAACTTAAAGACACCTCCTATGATGCTACTCATCACATTGACGGTTGGCGTGAGGGAATGCTCTTGAAAAGCCGACGTGACCCAGGGCGTGAGTGTGCCAGTCGCTCCTTGTTGCATACTGTCGACAAAATAGATGATCCAAATCATAACAAAAGCCGTCCAGAGTGCATGCTTCGTCCAGACGGAGGTGATGGCCTGAATATGCTGCACACCAGCCTGTACGTTGGCCTCTACGCCATCATCTAGATCTGAATCCTGAGGGCCGCCGACGACGTTAATATCTGGATGAGATTTTCCAGATTCGCCACCATCGATATTGTCGCGGGATGTAGCCACCTTATGTGTATCGGAAACAGCCATGACTTTGAACATATAGTGTTAGTAGCCTCTAGCATGGCGAATTTATTTTGCATTGTTATGAGGAACGTAGCTCTCCCAAAGCCATCTCCTTCTTACACAAGCTAAAGAAGAGTTTACTCACTAGATCCGTAGTTTGCAGCTCCTGAGCTCAGTAAAGGATGTTTTTGGTCATTAGAGATAATGCTATTGCTTTTACCACCAGAGATGGCCGTGAAAGAAGGTTGATGAAGAGTTTTAGAATTTGCCGCCGACATGGTTCAAAAAGTTACAGAAGGGGTGTGAGGATAACCGACTTTGTGGCCCTAGTCGTGACTACCTTTGCTGATGGGCCTCTTTCTTCCCAGCTTATATTCAGCACTGGATATCGAAAATCGGATCTGGAGGCCAATGAAGACCAGTAGAGGGGAAAATATGCCGACTATTGTCTTCTAACTGGTCTGCTTCTCAATATATAGGAGTCCAATCCATTTATGAGGTACTTGATTGTTTTATCCCGTCTTATTTGGGATGTATCCTAGTCGAATGAAACTTCAAGCGAGCAGCTTTTGTAATACGTAGAAGACTACTTTTTACATCGAGTCCAATGAACTTGTTGCTACACACAGCTGGTGCCAAGTTCTATTCTTCTCACTGTTTCGGCTGAGCAAGGCTATATCACTTGTACTACCACACTAGTAAGAGACCCATTTACACCTTTGTCCCGTAAAAGTGCCGTTCTATCCTGTATTTGGAACCGTAACCAGCAGTAATAAGTAGCCTTCTGCTGCTGAGGTGGAATCCCATTTCACAAAGATTATTCACACTAGTTTATTGATCAGGGATGGCCACGGAATACTGACTATAATTCACTCAAACCTATATGATGGAGAATCATTTTATGAGAAATGATGCCGAAACCAATACTGCCCGCCGTGCTATGGGTTCGTGATGACAACGAGGGCTCTTGGTTGCTTCGAAACGGATACTCGGCACATGTAATGCTCTGTATATAGCGAGCAATTGTTGACCACATGAGCGAATTCAGTATCTTGAATACGTAATGATTGGTGGAGGTTCTCAGCCAGGAAACTCGAATTATCAGATCATCTCTAGTCAAAGGCAGATGCTTTTAGCGGCTCCGAGAACCGGACCGGAACCTCGAAAAGGTGGGTGTTGTCTAAAGTTTCAATAAAGTTATCAGATCCGCCGAACCGCATAGTGCCAGGCTAGTCCCACTCGCAATGGAGCTGTTTAGCAGTATGAAGTTGCACACAGTACAGAACTTACTTGGAATCTTGCTCCCGCCCATCTTGGCCAAGCAACTAGCGAAGCAATGCACCAAATATGGAGCATGTGAGCGAGCAAGAGAGAAAGATCCTTGACAGCGGGCCTCGTTTTCGCTGAAGTAATTTTCTAGAGAGAGAAATTTTCCAACGATGTAACCTTAGTTCGGACTTGTAACTGTATCAGTGGATCTAATCAATCAATCTGTTAGATAATTTGCTCAAGTCTGTCGACGGCTGGGCTGATCTGTGGACTGCTGCGCTCGTCCGCTGATTTCCGCGACTCGCTATGCCGACCACGATGAAGCGGAGGGGGGTGAAGTGAAGTGAAATGAAAGTCATAATGCCATTTCCAACGCATCTATCTTCCGGAGCTTGTGCCTGTACTCATGCCTGTAATAATGCTGGTTTCTGCGTCTGTGCCATTGTTTTTATCTCACGTTTAGTTTGGCTTGTTAGTACCTAAGATAGTTAACGTACGCAATACAACCCTCATTTCGCGCCGATCAGCTGTATTTCCTTCTTCTCCGACGAGAAGAAAAATCATTTGAGGCGATGTGTATACAAAATAGTCCAAGCTCATTTGTTGATAGGTGCCAAATAGCTACGGATATCAGAACTGAGAAGAAAAACCAGCAGATCAGGTACGAGGTGGAAAGGCACGGAGGTTAGTCTGAAGCTTCTCAACCGAGGATGCTGGGTAAATAGCTCCTTCTAGGTGAATATTCTGTCCGAAACTGGTTTTAAAAAAGAAATAATTCTCTTTTATTTCCAATATAATGTTATTAAATTCCCTAAAATTGCCCGTCACTGCGTTGCAACTGCTTCTCTTTCACCCAGTTGCATACCAAAAGTACTCAAAATTAGAAGAGCGAAGCCACCATTTCTCTTCCCCCAATCCCTCCTAATCATCAAACTTCTGCATGTATCATACCGAATATACTATACAAAAAAGCTTCTGCAATACCAAATACTGACATTGACACTAGTCACTATCAGCTGAATTTAAAATCCAATGTCTTCTCGGAAAGGAACTTCCTTGCGAACTTCACTCTTCCCATGCTCGACCAATTGACCTCAAATTGAGCGAACTGCCTCCACAATCG
Organism: Trichoderma oligosporum; assembly: GCA_015266385.1. Taxonomy (NCBI): domain Eukaryota; kingdom Fungi; phylum Ascomycota; class Sordariomycetes; order Hypocreales; family Hypocreaceae; genus Trichoderma; species Trichoderma oligosporum. The sequence goes on along the minus strand of JACBYL010000240.1, from coordinate 26,280 downwards.
AACAATATCGCTTGGGCACGCTGCAGAAGTTCACCATACGCAACTGTAGCATAGGATGTAGCTGCAGAGCGTCCTACGTTGGCGCAATCATAGATGATACTTTATTATTCATCTCGCGACCGACTATGGAAACATTGCGATTGGAGCTCAAAGGAGCAAATGCCACTGTCTTGGGACAGCAGCTTAGAAATGGCATTGCTCTCACGATCAGTCGTTTACTTCCTCTCCGAGAGCAAGCAGGGTTAATTACAACTACAGATGTCGATATTATCTTGGCCTTACGAGCCACTTTCTGAATCTCCTTTCGGCCCTCGTCCTGCCCGGTGCCCTGAAGAGTCCCCATTATCTCTGTCTACATCAAATCCATTGGACTCATATTCCACAGTGTTTATTCTTAAGGCCAATTACAACAACGCGCCAAATAGAGTGCTGCATAAAGCGCTCTACGATTTTTAATGGTAGATGTTGTCGCCACCTGTAGTAGTACAGTCAGAGAATGTAGAACTGCCTAAAACAGGGTAGATCTTGTTTTTACCTCTTATAATGATATCTTAAATCTGCCAATGATGGAACAGTATTCTTCCTGTCAAAGACGGCCACATCACTTGTGTGCAGCCACAGCACACCCGCAGCATCTCGGACCATAGTCTTATTGGTCTTTTCCGAGTTGTTCCAATACCCAGCTTGTAATTGACAGCCAGCAATGCAAAGTTCGTCTCTTATGCCATTGGGAACGATATTGCCATGGCGATAAACAGTCTTAGCTTGTACGTGTGGCATAAACCGAATACACAATCTAATAATTGTTAAGCATGCCGATCGAGCATATCCTATCTACTGCTACTTCTAGCTTCTAAACCAAGTACAACGAGCTGCCTCCTTGCGACATCACCTACGGTTGGCCTAATTAAGCCAACCAGCTCAGTGCATCGCTTTGATCAATGGGAAGCCGAGGTATCACAATGCGGTCTAGTCATACAACAATTGCCGAGACCATTATGAAATGCCAAGTTTACTCATAGGAGTCATAGATTCAGTAATTATATGATAGATAAGATTGCATCACGGAAGAACATCGTGAGGGTGGTCCACTCCTGAAAGCCATGATCCTTAGGCCATTGACAAATATAAAGGACCGAAATCGGACATTATTCATAACAGCATAAAATTTTTTTCCCAGATCCTCAAGTATTGGTATATCACAATAGTTAACAAAGGAATGTATATGCAATAGCCGGTTCTAGCATGCAATTATGGTGTGCTAATTATAGTGTATAATGTATAAAATAATATATAAAATATAAAACTATAGTAGTAAAGATTGAATTAAGTCACTCCTTACAGAGCTAGATTGAGGCAGCTTTAGAAAATATATAATCTCAAAGCTTATTTCTTATACAAATATAATTCATGCAAAGCAAACGCATCGGAACTAAGGTAATTAATTGCCTTGTAAATCTCGGTATACTTACTTATAAGAGCTTAGGTAGTACTTCGTATTCGCATCAAATTATCTACTTTTCTCATACCCAAGGCACCTTAAAAAAGCCTCAAAACTTCATTATATATACGATTCCTACTTCGTATTTTTTTCTTTCTCAACTCCACACTCAATTGCATTGTAACGCCAATCAACCACTAATGTCAAGAAACTGTTATCAGATCGTCCACCTGGAGCTAAAATGTGTAATTACGTCCCACTTAGATCCTAACCCCTCCACCAGCTGTTCAATCTGATCCGTCATTTAGGCTAGCAGGAGAAGATTCGATGTTTCTTTGATGTATTAACAAGTTTATAATAGAACGCACCCCTTCGCTGGTACTTTGAGTGTCCGAGGCCCTTGTCATTTATGATAACTACACCCCTTCAGAGTAAGTACATGCGGTCACTTTGCTGCCAGAGATGGATCAACCTCCCGCTGTTTCTCCGGAATAATGTAGTATTGGATTAACTTGGGCAAATTGGAAAAAAAATGGATGCAGTGGCTCTAAGACGCAAGCGTCGTCGGAGATGGCAGTTATCGTGGAGATACATTTTGCTTGTATCCCAATCTTCGGCGACCAATTACTGAACAACAGATATTCACTCATTTCTAGTTCACCTCTCGTATTGTGTATCTTTAAGAAAGTATGAGGCTTTGAAACTTGTTGCTTTAAAATCTTAGTATTGTCGATATTCCTCGAAATTATTTAGTCAAACAATCACCAGAACTATCGATAGAGACGGAAATAATGATATCAGCTCAACCAAGCTTCTTACGGGTCTTGCAATAGAGATGATGCTAAGCACTGAAATGGTGAAGAAATTTACGGCTGAGTAACAAGGCGAAGTGCCCTTAGATCACAATGGTATAGTCAGCACTATCGACCTCGAACAGTTATGAGCATTCAATCAACAAGTGCCTTCCTCAATACAAAGCTGTATGTATGCACGATATTATATCATCAGACCAGGCTTGCCGACAGCCACAGGTCATTGCCGTCGAATCATGGGATGGAACCCTGACATAACAAGAACTGGGCAACCTATCATCACAACTCGCTAGACAGATTCTGCATAGAAATAGATAGCAGCAAAATTCCTCTATGCTTCGAAAAAAATCTACGTGGACTGTTGTTGCAGTCTTGGGCGTCATGAAGCCGGCGGTACATTCTTGTTGATAGATCCAAGCCAGCCAGTAGCACGATTACGAACAATAGTCGAGCGAACAGGTGCAGATCTCATCATTTCATCAGTAGCTCAGAGCGAGCTAGTTAGAGAAATATCTAAAAAGGGGGGGTTTCAAGTTCTCGCAATATCTCGAGAGTATTTTTTTAGCATTGGGGAGGCAGCATTCGAATCACCTTTCCTCAGGGCCCTGCGGAAATGCCAGTGTACATTATTTTCACATCTAGAAGAACAGACAAGCCTAAACGGTGGTCATCATCCATTACAACTATACCAGTGGTGCGATCCCGAGAGCAGAGGCTGTTGGCTATGACCAATTTCCAAAGGCTTTAGCGTCCCATAATATGCTTTTTCACGTAAATATACAGTCAGGGGCCAAAAGTCTGCGAACGCAAAAAAATAAGAAATACACCAAGCTTAGGAGGCAATAATTTATTTCACCTTTAGTCCGCCACAACTTCTGCTTAGATGAATAAAATAAAATAATAGTGCCAAAATGTGAAATTTATATCATCAGTCTCTTGATATAAACATTAATTAGGCTCTTACATTTTTGGTAGATTTAGTTATATATTTATAAATAATGCAAGTTTTGGTGGCCTTGATTATACCGTTCGCAGACTTTTGGGCCATAACTGTAGATCTCATGCTGTGTAATTGGCAGCTAGTGGATAAATATACGTACCATCAGAGGAAGCTAGGATAAATGATCTCAGCAAGGCCAATGTGGTTCATATGGCTTCCTCTGTGGCTAGAGTCTTTGGATCCCGACATCACCCCATCGTTAGCAATCTGTGCTAGGTTTGGATGGTGAGGCGGTGGCTTCGGTTTCGAGTGATGCGGCCGCTCTCTGTGGTACTAATTAGTTATCGTCTGACGGCTCTGACGGCTCCAAGGTCATATAGACTTATGGTTTGACTCTGTCGTCCATCAAGTCGTCGAGGATCTAGCATTTTCTGCTGCGGGAAATAGTCTCCTAGAGACTTTTTATCCTCATGAGGAACCACTGTGTGAGTGGAAGATTCAGATGTTCGTCCGCGAAAACGATAACAGGTTAACTTTGGAAATTGTTACATTTGAGAGCTAGGGTGAATATGCAAGAGAATTGTTGGATCATTTGATTGTTGCAGTGACAATTTTGATAAAGGATCATGAGAAGCTATTTGAGACCGAGTTCAAAGCTTTTTATATTATATATACAAACTATAGATAAGAGTCATTTCTGAAAAAAATCGGGCGTTAGAGAAAGCTTTGTCTCTGGTAAGTAATGCCATAACGATCAGTGAAAATATAAACTTTATCATCCTCCTGTTCGTATCCAGGAAATTACACTAAACTGTTACACAGCTAATTTCAAACGCTGTAGAATTGTTCCATTCATCATAAAAAAAGAAATCAAGTTGGAGCGTTATTTGCGGTGACCATCCAACACCATTCCCCCCCAAAACGATACGCTCAATGGGTATAAAAGGCAAGCTTCACCAACGTGACGCCTGAGAATATTTATAAACAAAAAAAACCGCCCAAGACTCGCGATGCCCAACAGCAAATCCCAGTTCCTCAGACGCCGGTGCCCTGTCATTTTCTTCCTTTACTAAGTCATGACACTGTGAGTCCAAGTCGTTCTTTTGTCGAACCTATACCACTGGACGTTGCCAGTATTTTTTCAAAACACGCCAATTAATGTTGTACACCCTCTGGCTGCACTCCCAATCCAAGCACCTTTTGAAGGCTTTTGCGAATGCCCATGCCAGCGTGAAATTCGTCATCTTTGTCGCGTCCCAATAGTCCAAAACTCATTCTACGAGCGGTAACGCCAATGGGATCTCGAGAGGTTGTTGACGCCTTCTTAGCCTTCTTACGTCGCATTGTCGAGACGAGAGGATCGGGAGCTGAGGGTTTAGGGGGCCATTCTCCATCACGCTTCCATCCAGTAACACAAGAACGAACCATGTCTGAGAGGTTGATGGGGCATGACGGTTGCAGGTTATTAAGAATAACCTTGTCGTACAGACTAAGATAAATCGAAGGGGTAATGGATGCTCGAAAAGCATTATTCGGTGGAAGAATTGGCTGTGGGATAGGGAGAAGCGTCTCGACTGGCAGTAAGCGGTCAGAGATCTGGTCAGAGTCTTTCGACCCCTGTTTTTTCAAATCTTTGTCGTCTCTCACTAATGACGATGCATCAGATGCTGTGCCTGAAGCGCTGTCGCCAAGGGAATTAAGGTTGATCAAAGCCGGCGAAGGTGGTGAACCTGATATGGAGCGGCGGAAGAAGAAGCGTCGAGGAGAGCGAGGAGAAACAGGTGGTGGTGAGATTGGTTTGCTGCGTACTCGAACGGTCTTTGCTCCAGTCCAAGCATTGCGCCGCGCCTCAAAGCATGCCAGGCCATCGTTCCAAGCTATCTCATCTCTGACAGCTCTCCGTCGTTGAGCTCGTTTTTCCAGAAGTGAAGTCTTCGCAGCGCTATCGGTGGATTCAAATTTATCCAACGGCATTATAGCAGCCTCGTCGTCGGAAAGATCAGAATACCAATCCATCCGAGGCCGATAATTCACAGCATCCTCCGAGACAATGCTGTAGACTGAATCTGTGTCGTCGTCGTCTACATCTTCATGATCAGAAGGATCCTCGCTCAACTCGCTATCGTCAACGCAGTAGCCGGCATCCTCAGGAACCTCGTCTCGAATATCTTTAGCAGAATCAACTCTCATTGCTTCGGTTTCCGAGTCTTTAAGAGAAGCATCCGGTTTTTCATTTGCATCATATTGCTTCCTCAAAATTTGCGCCGTAGATTTGCGAGCTGGAGACCATTGAAAACCCCAATTGGTCCTTACTTTGGCAGCTAAATATCGCTTAACAGCATCTTTCTGTCTGTACTTATCCTTGCTAAAAAGGTCGGCGTATTCAGGAGCAAGCCAACCCGGTGAGTTTCCCGAAGATTGGTTTCGTGATTGAGGACTATGTTGGCGCAATCTAGACAAAGGAGACCGCGGTCCTCTGTAAAAATCTGCGAAGATCATGGCCGGGTCAAGATCCGCAGCCGAAGAGGCCTCTAATGTTGAAAAGACTGGTAATGAAGGGATAGTTTGGTCTTCCAAAGAAGATAGCGGGTGCCGATGCCCGATATTAGTGTCGGCACTGGGATCAATAGTGTCTAAGAGGCCAGGAAGATAAGACGTCAGCGCCTTGTTGATGAATGTCGCATCTGACATAACTCATATGAGCGGCGGGGGGCAGCGGGGGGCAGAGAAAAAAGTGAGATGGCGTTGTGTAAGTACAATAGGGCGATGATGGATTTATTGCTGACTGCTCACGTTTTGTGGCAAGAGAGGCCAAGAAAGAAGGGGTTACAGATGAAGGGATGAGGTGAGAATGAGCGGCAACAACAATATATTAAAATTCATGGCATTGCAGTTAAAGCTTTGTGATACGAACCTCCACTATCAGACGAGCAAGTGCATCGTCAGATGTGCAGTTCACTAGTTGTCTGATGCTCAGATCGTGAACAGGGCAAGATAAAGAGAAGGAAGATTAATTAGGCTGCATGCAGTATAGAAAAAGAAAGAAAAAAATGATTGGGAGAAACCAGCTTGAGGAGGAGGTGAGGAACGAAGAAAAAGAAGATAGTACGAAGTAGAAGGAGGCAATATGAAAGCGAGGTAGAGAAAGCTGAGCTTTGAAACCGAAGTAAATAAATGAAATCAGGGAAAGTGGCCGACGCGAAGCTGGCACTTTATTCTTTCAGCTGAAAGAAGGGCTTATGATTATTGAGACCAACAGTGAATCTTTGTACTACTAAGTACTATATAGACCAGCTGATATGTGTCTTGAGAAGGGAGGTACCATTTCAATAATGTTGAACCAATCGGTACATTTCGACAACGGACGAATTGGTGGCTGAAAGACACGGAAAGTCTAAAAAATAATAAAGAATGAAATTGACAGGCAGCAAGGAGCGATGAGGATCAGGATTAGGATCTCAGGATCAGGAATGCGAGGCTCTGCGACGTGGGCAAGATAAAGGTGAGATAAGACGTAGGAGAGGCCTTGGTGTTTTTGTTCCTTCCAAAGCTCGTTATGAACTCACCGTTTAAACCTGGCTGTTCTTGTTCTTGTTCTTGTTCTTGTTCTTGTACTGAAGGCGGCGCCGGACGCTCTACTAGGCCATGGTTGTTTGCAGAAAGTGTTCCAGGTGAAGCAGTAAAGGAAGCAAAAGTAACGGTATTGTTTGTACAAGTAGATGAATGAGAAGATGAAGAAAATAAATCAGTGGCGAGAGGCAAAGCTGCCACAGCAGGCGGCGGCGGCGACGACATGATGAAGGCTGGATGGGATGGGATGGCCCTGGCGCGTCTGCACAACACAGGGCTCACGAGCCACACAAAAAGCTAGTTCTGCAGGGCAAGGATTCAGGGCCAGGATTCAGGATACTGTAGTATGTAATACGGAGTGAAGGTCTCTTTGGTTTGCTGTTTAGGTGCACCAATCGCCGACGATCAAGATGGGGATGTGAGGGCGGGAGGCGGGAGGCCTGTCGGCAGAGGACCATGCAAAATGCAAAAAAAGTGATCAATCACGAGAGCTCCCAGGCCACAGTAAGATCAGTATCGTATCAGGCCAGGTCAGGTCAGGCATCGATGGCACCAAAAAGCTTGCAAGCCCTTGGAGGCAAACCGCAAGCCCTTGGAGGCAAAACGCAAGCCCTTGAGCGGTGGAAGAGCCACAGGGCAAAGTGCCACAAGTGCCCCGCTGAGCTAGGGCAGGCAAAGTACTACTTGTAGTATTACGACGGAAACGGCAGTGGAAAATGAGGAGACAAAATGAGGAGTGGTGATAGTACGATACCAGTGACCCCTCTCTGTTTAAGTTGTTTAAGCGTGCGATAGACTGCCTAAATCTAAGTATATCTCTATTAAAATCCTCACACCAATTTTAATTTTTTTGAAGACCGCTTACTGGTACAAGCATACGAAAGCATAAAAAAAAAATATACGGAGCATTTTGCCCATTGGATGTTTTGTAAGTTGGTGCTAACGTGCCTCGTTGCCGCCATCACGAACCATCCCATCAACAGGCAATCGGTGAGTGGGGCTAGCAGGGCTGGAAAGGCTGGAAGGGGGCTTGTCGTCGTGTGACTTGGAGCTTGTATTATTGCTATTCATCGCGCCACTTATGAGGATGTGATCGACGCATTTTTTTTTTTTTCTGCGATGGCGTAACCGAGGATGCTTCTGTCTGACGTTAATAATTAACAAAATATCAAGAACTCTGATTCACAGCCACAAAGTGCGTGCACACCCCCGCTAAGTAGACGTCAAAAGCTATGGTTACTTCAATATGAGGTCCTTCATTTCCAGTACAATTACCTAGTAAGCAGCCACGAGTCAAACTGCATAGTAGCTCCGGCAGCAAACGCCCAAACATGATGCTTATTGTTTGCCAATCAAACAAACATTAGCACAAAAAAAAACTCAACAAAGCCGCGCCGAGTCAATCCGGGGGAGCTGCTTGCATAATGCCTAGTAAGCGGGTGAGTCACCATATCACTTACGTGTACTCCGTACAGAGTACTTTTTGCTTGTATTACCTAGCACTCACTCCATACGGAGTACTCCGTACTTGTAATTAATTAAATGGCATGCACATGAATAATTCAGCTTTCATCAATTTTTCTTTTAATTTTTTTTTAATTTTTTTTGCCCGGCTACTACGAGGGAGCATTATGAACGTGCCCAGTTACTTGTAGTTGCAATACTACCTACCTTAGCTCGTGCTTTACTACCTGGGCTTTGCACCCTACTGCTGCACCTAGTAGTAGTCGGCATTTTGGGTATTTCGGCATTTTGGTTTTTCATCTGCTCTCAAGGAGTTTTACATTCAACCTAACATATTGCAATTCAACCATGTCCAACCTAAATCTACGAAAATACCTGCCTGAAGTAGATGTAGATGAAGCAACAACCTCTTATTGACAAACAAGAGATCGTCTATGCCATACCCCAGGTCTAGACCTCTTCCGGACCCCAGAGACCATTTAGCTTCAAGCAATCTAGGCCCAAGCGGCGCAGATGGACAAGTCCGCCTCTAGTACTCAGTATGCCTTTACTACCTAATATGTACTTGTACTACTCCGTACCTCCCATCATATCATACAGACGGAAAGACAAAGTTCTTCAGCCTTCTTACATAGCCTTCCCCCCACTTTTCCTCCCCGCAGTTAAAACACAATTCAAATAACAAATAGAATCTCAGAACTAGCAAATTAGTTGAAGAGCATGTGTCTAAAGTGTACCCACTAGTGAGCCGTGGCTACTGCCATCAGCTGAGACATCTCAGTTGAGACGTTGCAAATCAAATCTATTAGATCTAGCAAGCTCCAACTCACTTCATACGCTAAACGAAGCCCACTACGACAAATTTAGCAAAGAGAATGCTCTGTAAGTAACAACGTGCTTGTCGAGCGGAGATTAGAGCGGTATGTACTCCGTACATCCAAAATCAGAAATGCATTGACCGGGCCTTTGCCCACATTCGTGTCGGGCAACTGACTACAACGGTGATTCTCCGTGAGCTCTGCATCGTATGCGGAGTACTGTATATTTGATGCAACAGCGGGTAAGAAGAAGACAAATAAGAGGGAGTTACAAATAAGAGGGAGTTACGGTGTGCGGTGTGCAAAAAACTTTTTTCACCGCTTACCAAGGCCCCTCGCAAAGAAATTATTTCTACCTGTACTTACTCGTAGTAAAGACGTAATCCCAACCACCCGAAATACTTGTATAGACTACAGGCTCCTTTATGCAGGAAAGTAAAACTCCTTGTACAAAATCAGACCACTCCAAGTATTATGAGGGAGTGTGGGGTGTTAATAAATTTTATGTAGAAAGAAAAAAACCAACAAAAGTCCAAGACAAACCATTGAGCGTCTTGCGAACTTCAAAACACCATATCTAGTTGGTTAGCTACAAGATATTCAAGCACGCATCACAATTATAGAGGCCGATTTTTTTCCACAAATGTATACTCTTTTTTTTTTCATAAACTATATTATTCCCTAGTCTGAACCATACTATCTAACATTTTTCTTCGTAGAACCTCATATCTTCGTCGCGTCCCATTTTTTTTTTTTTTTTTTGTCCAACTATTATATAAAAGAGGAGGATAAACGAAAGCAAATAGTTTAAAAGAAAGGAAAGGAAAAAGAATACCTGCAATCGATCCCTTCTCACTAGATATCATGAGGAGAAATCAGCGATCCACGTCGCCGCTCATTGCCAATCTGTCCCTTTTGTCCTAAAACCAACCGATCTCCCTTTTCCAACTCCTTGCCGAAAGGCTCTGCTGACCAGTCGTCTCGAGGATGTACTCAATGCTGTTTGGGATGTCGTGAAAAGCGAATTCGTCCATGGAAAAGTCCCAGAATTTGAGTGACGTGGGTGAGCTGTGAATAGATTTTTTGGAATATTTGTTGCCGCGGTTGTTTCCAAACTAAAACATTGACAATTAGTTAGCAAGTTGAAATAAATATTGTCCAGCTTCTTTTTTTTTTTTTTTTTTTTTTTTTTAATTAGCCATCTTTATCCACCACTCCGTTCTCTCTCTCCTCTAGATATTCCAACAAGCATTACTCAAAAAGAGTGAAAGCTGCCTTGATCTTATCGTCGGCTTTGCTCATCCATTCTGCTGTATTCTTCATACCAAGCTCCGGCGCAGTTTGACCAAGCTCTGGTGCATTGATCAATAGCGATACATCCTGAAATTGAGATTGTTTGGTCTCCAGTTGCATCGTCTCCGGCTGACTCTCAGCTCCATTAATCACTAAGCCGCCTCCGAGAGTCGCAAAAGTCTCTTCGGGCTGATTCGCAAGGAATTCCCAGTTGCTCGCAAAGTTTTCTGCGGCTATACGAAGTTGTTCCTCCAGGTTGTTTGCTTCCATGTCTTGAAAGAGGTCTCCAGAGAGTATAGTGTCGACAGTGGAATCATTAGGCTGAGAGAGCAATTCAGGGTTAATATAAGTTCCAAAATCTAACCCGTGCTGTGGGATAGAAAGAGGTTGGCTCACTGTAGCTGCCACATCGCCTGCTTCTTGTGCTGTATCTGTTGACTCGACCATTTCCTCAGGCTCAGAGCCAAACAAAGAATCCGTGTCTGCCCCAGTAATGTCTTCTTCTTGAGTTCCTGCATCGGGGAATGACGAGTCGGTTGCGACCACTGCTTGGGTAGTGAGCCCAATCACAAGCTGTCCCTCTACAGGCACCATTTTCTGGATCGAGTCCATATTTCCTGGCTGTGTTCCCTCCACGGATTCCTGAACGAGTTGCTGAGGCTGCTGTTGCTGCTCGGGCTGCTCAGCGATGCTGATATTCTGCATCTTGCCCCTTCTTTTGTTACTGCCGCTCTTCTTGGCCTTGGTCTTGGATTCTTTCTTAGACTTGTCACCATTGGCTTGAGCAGCCACCACATCATCCTGAGATGCGTATTCTTCAAGGTCAATTACAATTGGCAAGATGCCACTATTGCTTGGGTGACCCGCCACATTATGTTGAGGCTGAGGCTGTGTGTCAGGCGTCATTGAGTGGACTCGAGAACTTGAGCCCGACGCAGTTGCTGGAGGGGTAATTATCTCTGCAGCTGTCTTGGCCTTCTTGGTCAGTCTATCGTCGTTGGCCTCCTTTCCACGCTTGAGACCGTGGGCTTCCATCTTATCTTCCAAGCTCATTTTCAGAGCTGTTCGTGCTTGAGCCTTTTCCAACGACGCATCTCCCAGGATGCGCCATTGTCCGTCAGAACAGTGGTGGGATTTTGTCTCTCCAAGCGACGAGCTGAGAATTCTCTCTTCCCCGGTGAGGGTGAAAAATTCATCCTTGTCCTTCCCCTTTTGAGAACTTTTGCCGTTCTTTGGAGCCTGGTTGTCTGTCGACGTAGGATGCACCGTCACAACTTTTGAGATTTCCTTTCCGGTGTGGGAGCCAGGGAGAAAGATATCGGGATGACTCTTCTCAAATTTTGTCCGAATTTTACCAGCTACTTCGGCTGAATCTGGCCTATCGCGATATTGAGCCAGAGCTGCGAACCAGGTTCCAACATTGTTCAAAGCGGCGTCTGCTCTCTTGGGTTCCAATGCACACCCGTAGAGAGAATTTGTTAATTGCAGTTGGATGTAAGCCTTGTTATAAATTTCCCTTTTAGCTGCCTCGGCGCCTTCACAATATGCCGTGGCTAGAGAGTCATTGATGGCTTGTTGATGGTCACAAGCTATCTCAGAAATGTCTGTGGCCTTTGGTTCGACATGACTTGTGTCATTAGTGGACACTGCCTTGTCAGGAAAATTGACAGCAACCGCTCGGTCCCGGGGTTTAACAGATTGTGAGGCTTGCGCCACCACTTTGACATTGGGTGTCTTCAAACTCTCCGTGGTAGCACTAGCATTCTGGCGAGCTTGGAGTCTTTCAGCTCTGGGTACAGAGGGTCTTGGCCATGGTTGCATGTTCTCCCAGTACCATGGCCCATGCATGGCTGTAGGCGTGTTTCCCTGGGGGGGTCCCTGGGAGGGTCCACCAATGCTGTTTCTGTATAGGCTATGCGATGGTCGAGGCACCATGGGATATCTGGGCAAAAATTGGTTCATCATGGGATGATTAGCCTGAGATTGCACGCCCTGAAAGTTCTTGATGGGCATGTTCATATGCGTTGGATCAAGGTCGGTCTGCATCTCAAGCCCCTGCGGGAAGATTTGTGATTGGTTCACTCCCATATTCATAAAACCGTCGTGGCCGATCTATTATACAAAGCATTAGCTATCAGACAACCAAATAGACGAAGATGGAAAATTCTAGTGCAAAGGCTTACCATAGCAGTAGGCGCAGCATACTGCAGAGGGACTTGAAATCCCGCGTTAGGTGGAGTTGGGATAGGTGCAAACTCCAGCATAGGGAAATTCTGATTTACAGAGAAACTATTGGTGTTTGTCTGAATGTTGCTGAATGCAACGGGCACATGCTGATTTCCTAGAGCAGCATTGCTCATCTCAGGAATTTGCTGGTTGTTGACAAAGTTAATCGCATTTGCCTCCACGTTGGAAAGAGTCCTGGCCATTGGCAAGTTGACATCAGGGAAGTTGTTTAAATCCTGAGGAGGAAGCTCAGCGCGGTTATTGAAATTCCGATGTCTCTGAGTAGAAAACCCAGTGTTTCGAGAGGACAGCCGATCCATCTCTTCTCAAAACGTGTTGTTTCAGCTTAAAGCTTCAAGATTTGCCAGAGGATGCAGGTGGTTCTTGGAAAGAATCGAACGGCTAAGAAGCTGAATAAACAAATGAGAGAGTGATAAGAAGGGTAAAAAGTAAGTATAGGCTGGTAAAGTATAGTATGGTATGGTATGGTATGGTATGGTATGGTATGGTATGGTATGGTATGGTATGCTTCGAATTGATTCTTATCTCTGATACAAGAAATTAAGTTGTCAGTTTGCTGTTTCTAACGTACGAAACAATAAACTTGGTGATGAGAGATGGGTAGAGGAAAGAAGGAAGAGAAGATGAGAACAAGGGGGGGGGAGCAGAAGATTAATATAGCCGGAGTACTGATCGTTTGCAATCAAAATTTTCACAAAACGGTTCTAAAAAAAAAAAAGCATGCTCAAAACAATACGAATCTGACTTTCTTTTGAGGGCGTGGCTCGAATGTGAAGACGGAGTGAGCTTGACTCGTTGCCAGCTGTTCAGGTCCGTCACCATACCAACAGCGCTACCAGGTCGGTCTTCTACTCCCCTAAAACCTTCGGTATCTAAGTCAACCCCAATAGTTTACATTATTTTATAACGATAGTTTCAATTACGGACTCGTATTCAGATGTCAATTGGCGATTTTACCAAAGAGGCCGGCGGCGTGGGTGTGCCGTTGCCATGAAGGTGACCATCTATAAACACCACTAGCTGCCTCTCAAAATCTCCAAGGAAACACATAGAGTGCAAAAGAATCAGAATACTTAAGAGTGCAATAAACCCTATACTGATCAAGAGGTAATCGTTCCAAGTTCACATACCATTCACGCCCCTTACCCACCCCTGAATCAACTCTGATCATCGATCATCGATATTGTAACAGTTAGCTCTTCTGCTACTGACAACAATGTTTTCTTTTTTTAAAAAATTAATTGGCAAAACCAAATGCAATTTATTGGTTGGTCTATATAATGTGACAGATTCGATATTTAATGACTACAAATAAAGCATGATTTAATAAACTAACGCCCAGATTTTGTTGTTGCTATACGTTATCTGCCGTCATGGTACTCCATGCACCCCCTCTACTACACGAGACATCACGGGGGCTGGAAGTAAAGGCTAGATAGGAATAAAAGTTTAGAATTCGTCTGTATAAGCCACGCATCTGCATTATCAATATATTAATTACATCTGTATCAATCCTGATCACACCCCTGTATCCGTACGCCTCTTCATCTTCAATGTTTTATTGTCGTAAGAACGCGACAAGATGGAAAAATCCGCTCGTCATCAATAGCACCGAGTCTAACTTACGTATATCTCAAGAAATAGTTTCTCAATCGTTCACGGAACAGTAAACACCCGAACGTCAACACAGCAGCAGCCTGAGACCTTAAGCCACCTCTTTGACTAACTGCCTTGGAGATTCTTGAGTCTTGTCGCCGAATACGACACCAGCAGGCCCTTCAACAATATCAATTGGAACGGCAACCCGGTTGCCACTCTTGTTACTAACCCAGCGAATGAAAATCGGGTTAGGTTTATGCAATTCGTGGTCCAACGTGTCCGCCGCGGCTGCTGCTGCTGCTGCTTTACGATTGATCTTCGGAGCCTGCTTCTTAAGAAGTTTGTTGATAGTCTCCATCTGTAGAAATTCATTAGTATTGTATAAAAAGGTAACTCCGAGCTCCAATGAGATATAAAGTACTCACTTTAACTTCCTCGTTGCGCTTTTCGCTAAGGTTCCGCCGCCTTCTAGCCATCTCTTGACGGCGCATAGACAATTCTTCAGCTGTAAAAACTTTCTTGACTTGGATCTCTGTAATGAAAGGTCAGCACCATAATTTCTTTTGTGGTTTTTTTCCTCATTGATTCTAAAAAAAAAAACTGGAAAAAAAGGAGGTAAAAGAATATTTGAGCTTCAGGTCTCAAGTCGATTTGCAGACATCCAAACTTACCATCTGGCAATTTCATGAACTCCTGGGGGATGTCCTCGAATCGAGCCCTCTGTCGTTTAGTCATTTTTGCAAGGTCTGGTGTGTCAGCTCGGCTGCCTCCCTCGCTGTCAAGATCTGAATCTCCATTTGCGCCTCGCGGGATAACAGTCTCATCGTCTTCTTCAATCTCCTCGTCACCAGCAACCTCGATTTCCTCTCCTTCAGCATCTTCATCCATCATGGTCTGATCACCATAAACAATCGTGTCATCACCAATATCACTGTCTCCGGGCTCGCTTAGCTCGTCATCGTCGTCTTCGTCTTCGTCTTCGTCTTCATCTTCATCTTCATCTTCGTCCTGATTGCCCCTAGACGTAGTGACTTTTACCGTAGGTCGCGATTTAGTGGGCCTTGAGTGCTTTCCTACAGATCGTGCTGCGTTTTTTGGCGCCATGTCAATGTCACCGTCTGCATCCTCTTCACCTTCCGCATCAACTTCCATCTCATCTTCACCTTCTGCATCTTCATCGCCAAGCTCTTCCATTTCATCGTCTTCATCCACTCGTATGTCTTCTTCCTCCTCTTCTTCGTCATCTTCGTCATCTTCCTCTTCCTCTTCCACTTCCGCTTCTTCCTCTTCCTCTTCCTCATCATCAGGACTCGAATCTATCACATAGCTTTTTTTGGCACCACGATTACGCTTCCCTTGTACAATCTCGCCCCCCTCAAACAGGTCGGCACGCCGGTTACCCCCCCTAGTAGCTTGGCGCGGCTTGTTGGTTGGAATCTTGACGGTAACGCTGAGATGCGTCTCTTCCGGTGATGAGGCTACATCGCGCGAGGCTGTCGCGCCAGCGGCACGTCCTGTCCGTCGTGAAGACATTGTAGTACCTGCGTCTTCCTTTTCGCTCGTGTCAGCCCATCTGGCATGGACAGAAATCACTTCTTTGGCCTTGGCAGCCGCCGATCGCCGCGGGCGGGAGGACATGATTTGCCGCCTGCGCTGGCAGGTGCTGGGAATATGTGATATCGTTTGGTTTACAATAAATTTTGCACAAAGGGGCTTCCAAAAAGAAGAGCCGTCACAATGATAATCGCGATTGTGGTTTGATAGGTTTTGCTTGTGAGACGTGTACAGGTGGGATGTAGTTGGGATAAGCTCAGGGTCTAGCCACTAAACCAAGTCCACGCAAATGGGGGTTTGTAAGGACGGGAGTATTTCTCAGGCAATTTTCATGGCATAAAAGCACGAGCGGTGTCCATGGTGCCAGCCGATCCAGCCCCCAAAACAGCAAGCACCTGCGACTGCGTATTAGGTACTGGAGATGCCTTGCATTGCATTTGCGCGCCACCCAACCATGTCTTTTGAACATTCAGCCTCGTTGAGTGGCGCTGGTTCAAGGAAGCAAGCAGCGTATTTCGTACTTTGCACCCCATACCGAGGATTAACTGCGGTTATCAGGCTAAATGTTCCCCTCTCAATATCCTCGCTTGAGAGAGAGGCGAAGGGGGTTTAAAAACGCCTCTTGTTGCCGCTTTATCGAGATTGGCAACGCTTGTCCGCAGCAAATAATGCCATGCAGTGATGTCCACGGGTTAAGTCTCGGCAGAAAGGATAGAATTGGCTTTAACAAGGGGAGAGAAAAATTGACAGAAGCAATAAAAAGTGACGGGCGACAAGCGCAGCGAAGCAGCAACTATACTTGTAGCTGCATCATGACGCATCATATCAAACAAGCCGAGAAGCGAGAAAATCGAACAAAATGAAATTTTGTACAGAATACATAAGTACGAAGTACCTGATTTGCCTTACCTCTCAAGTTACCTTGGTTATGCTGGGCAAGCGCAGCCAAGAAATGACTACTATACCTATAGTATATTGGGATTATTCTATTGGCCCCAAAGCCACGCACTCAGGATACGCGTGCTGCAGCCGTATATGAAGATGGGTAGTATCGGGGTCTTGCAATCGCTGCAACGCGCAAGGTTTGACTTTACTGTCCGTAAGGTCCAGCGGTACCGCGCTGAGCCAGTGGTGCTGGCCGACGTCGAGGCTGGATGCAACGCTTTTCAGATCTGCAATGAGTACTCCGTAATAGAACTTCGTACAACTATGCTGCTTAGGTAGGCACAAGAGAAGCTATTGGTGACCGGGGCAGCTTATGTTTCAATGCGAGCTTGACTGGGTGAAAACAGGGCGTGCCAGATTCGATTTTGGTAAGATCTAGAGGTGGCCCTTAATTGATAGCCGTCAAATCAAAAAGAAAAGAAAGAAAGAAAGAAAGGGAAAGGGATATAATTAAAGGTTACGGTGGCCGTTTAGTGACTATCACTATTAAATATTTATATCGCGATCCTGTGTTAATTTTTGGCTGTTGAAGGTTGATAGCTGAGAGTTTTGGTTACCACCCCCCTGGCCCACTTTTGTAACCTTTTCAAAGTTTAACTCTAGTAGGTGCTAAGTACGAACAATGTTTACCCATACCTTTAGCATCTACTAACATGTTTCATTTGAATTTTATTTATTCATATATCTTGGGTAGTTACTTGAGCGATTTCTGTTTTTTCTTTCCTTTTTTCCTCTTTCCCTTTCTTTCTTTCCTCCTTTCTTTCATCCAATCTATTCGTACCATGCACCCCCTGAACCTCAACGTCTCTTTAGGGTAGCGTACCTACTTGTATCAAATTCCTTCAGTTTGGCCTAGTAGCTTTTGGAAAGCCTCAACCCAACACGAAGTAAAATCAAAACAAAAATTATATGCCTTTAAACCCAATGTGCCAATTGATCACGAAAGATAATCGGAGAATTACCAGTACGTATGAAGTACTTTATACAGATTGACACTGAGTTAAACCACGGAAATTAAGGTACGGAATACATATATACAAGTACTTCGTACAGTGACTCCACTACTCCGTAACACGCGCCGCGTTTTCCTACATGTGCCGAGGCCCTTGACAAGCCGGATCTTACCCGGCCAACCAGTAGCCTAGGATGTGAATATCCTCAATGTCCGGCACAAACACACAACTCGTAGCAAAACTGGGCGAAATGCGGGGAGGGAGGTCTTGGGTATTGGGGTTGACTTGATTGGTAATGAATGCTGCATACAGTTAGCACAGATGGAGATGGGGAAATGCTGAGAACAGCTTCAGCTTTTTTTTTTAATTTTTTTTTAATTTTTTTTGTATTGGCCGACTTATTTCTTTGTGTAGATAATGCGAAGGCCTGGTTAAAAAAAATGGGCGACTCAGAAGAGAAACCAACACCTGATAGCGTGCCTGCATGGCAGCAAATCGATGAATCAACTGCCGACGCGCCACAGCCTCAAGAAGAAGCTACTCAAGCAGACAGACTAGAAGTTGCGCGGCGATTCCTTGAGGATGACACAGTCAAGACAGCTCCACGACAGGCTAAAGTTGATTTCCTAAAGTCCAAGGGCGTTGATGATGCAGATATAACATTTCTTTTGGGTAAGTTGGAAGAGACGCCATTAGCACCGAATGATTCAGATGTAAGTATATATAACCTTCTAATCCTCATCACTACTTTCTCTCCCGCCACTGGCTAACGTCAGCAATAAGGTCTTCAACGAGGAAGCGTTGCGAGTACTAGATAAATCGTTTTCCAAGAAACCTCCAGTCGTTCCCGAACCCACGACATCCATTCTCGCAGGGAGTGATCGTCCCCCTGTAGTGACATATCCGGAATTCCTTACTAAATCCCAACGACCTCCTCCTTTGGTCACAACCAATGGGCTTCTCAACACACTCTACGCCTTTGGCGGCTTGTCTACACTTTTATACGCTACGAGCAGATACGCTGTTGAACCGATGGTTGAGAAGCTGACGAGCGCGCGTATTGATTTGCATGAGACTACCTCGAAAAAGCTGGAGAGTATTCTTGCAAAGCTTGAAAACACCGTTTCTGTCGTTCCATTTAAGAATTCTGCAGCCAGTACATCGGAGACGTCCGATGCCGAAGATCCGTCCGAAATGTTCCATCGAGACATTGGCACCCAGACAACTTTCCCCTTTAGCCCTTCAGCCTCTCCCCAAGGAACAAGCGAGGCCGAATCTAAGCTTCAGTCGGACCGTCTATCGAGGCTATCCAAGTCTCTTTCGGGGCTTACGGATGAATTTGGGAAGCAGAGTAGCGATTCCCACGATGTCAAGGTTTTGTTGGATGTCTTCCGTGATGAGCTTGACAGCATGACGTATGGCCATCATGCCGATTTATATGGAGGGTATGAGATGAATAGGAGGTGGAAAAAATCCGACTCTGAAGATGAAATTCGAAAAGTAAGGGATAATATCAGGAGAATAAAGGGTGTTCTGTTAGGTGCAAGGACTTTTCCCACGTCTGCCAGGTGAGGCAGATAGATGGATCCGATGTGGAGTAGATTGATGATATTAGTTTTGATTTAAAGTACTACCCATATGTACAAAACATTAATTCCATTCGTGGCACGGCTAGATCTTCATCCGCCCTACAGAAATGATAGCCCTCACTATAAAATGCTTCTTCCCGTAAGCCATTATACAGCCTTCATACAATCCAGCTCTTAGCCAATAATGGATCAGAAACGATATGATATGTTACGACGGTAAGTCGATCTGTAGAGCTGATGCGACTGGTCTCTCTCCCCTTTTTTTTTTTCTCTGTGAGTGTGCGTGTGTGGGCGTGCGTGTGTATGAGTGGGTTGTCCAATAAGGGCCTTAGCCTTGACGCTGTGAGACTCTGTTGACATTGTATGCCTGGAAAACCTCTTGCCAGGCCATAACCTTGATATGCTCAAACCCTCGCCCTTCTTCACATTGCTCGTTATACCAGTCTATTGTTGGCATAAAATTATACTCGAAATTCTTCCCTTTCAATGCGGGGTCTGATTCCCTTGCGTATTGGTATAATCGATTTTTGCATTTTGTAAAATGCTTTCGGCCATTCCCACGTGGTGGGTGGAAAATCATCTTTGGGCATGCTGTGTCATCCTCCAATTGCAAGTTTGCATTTATGATGTCGACATCAGTGATGACACTGCTGCTCTCCTGACCTCCTAGCTGCTTTTCTGGATTAACCAGACTCCACCCTCTGTTGTGAATCTCTTTGGCTGGTGCAGGTATCCAGTCTTTGACCGTTCCTAGCATGACATCAAGCCACTGCATTGTGGCCTCCAGAGTAGTAGTAACGTCGGGTTTAGCCCCAATGGCACTGACCCAGACTTTTTCGAGAGGGATCAAGTCTCGGGTTTTGTCTCGTATGTGTTCTATCAAACGCTGCTGAACTTTGAGGAGATCGCCTTCACAAATCTTTTTACCCTCACCGTTACTTTCCAAGTGACGAATATCCCAAATAAATAACTCAGAACTTCTCCATGGCCGGATATGCGGGTTCACGGCGCGAAATAGAGCCACCCATGGTGAGCGTTGGATATTACATGGCGAATATGATGAAGCCTGATGCTCATCAATAGTGTAGAATAATCCTGCGTACGTATTGCGAGATATTCTGCTCTTGGGAGTGATAGTCTTGTAGTCAAAGTCCTTCCAGACGAAGTTGAACCATTGGGTAAAAGTATTATATTTCGACGTGATATCTCCAAGTCGAAATGCTATATCCGAAGTTGAATACGCCACAGGAAACCAGTACAATATCACAGGACACCAGTCGCGAGGTGCTTTTGCCATCTCAGATAAGCGATGTGTTATTGAGAAGCTTTCATCATCCCTGCCTAATCGCGGCGTAGAAACAGACATTGTTGCAAGTGATTCAAGTTGGCTCGAAGAATCCGGCTGTGGCTCATCTGGGTCGCTTATGACAGGCTTTTTGTAATAAGGAGTCCGAAGAATTCTCGAAAGTCGCCTTTTGTTTGGGCGGCCAGAACCTATAACAGTATATCTGCGGAATTGATCTATATGTTGGATAGACCAATAGCCGAACCAGTTAACCAAGCTTTGTTCGTCGTTGCCGTCTATTGACTCAGGAGCAAGTACAATACTCTTGAAACTTTCATTGGCGGTCTCTGTAAGGAGCAGATGGAGAAGCTTCCAGATTTTGAATCCGGATTTTAATGCCTCATTGGATATACCCCTTGCATTTAGCTCGTCTTCTGAAGCTGCATCTGGGCACTTGTGTCTTAATACTATCTTCTCTATGTTTAAGCCGTGTATCCATTCGTCTACTTTGGCACATAAGACCAACTTCCAAGGTCGGCAAGTGTCGAAATTCGTTATATATTGATTCTGGAACCATCTTATGAAGGAATATGCTTGCTCTGGCTCGGAAACAAAGAAGCTGGGTGTTATCATGAAGGCGGTCCCAGGATGGAATACGCGGTGGAGACGGATGTCACCCAAAGGTGATGGTGAAGCTGGCGTGCCTCTGGAAGCGAATGAGTGAATTGGTAAAAGAGAACGGCTGAAGATCCAAAATTTAAATTTCGCCTTGTGTGCATGTAGTAGGTTGTGGAATTTGGGAAACAAGCGTATGAACCAGAGCCCGTCTTCGTGAATAATGACGACCCCATGAGATAGCTTTAGGAAGCTAGACCAATGGCCAGCAAAATGAGCCGTTCGAATATCGCTATGACTATGACAACTCCGCAGCCATCGGGATACCATGGCGGCCTCCTCTCCAGCGCGGGGAGGGAAGATTAAGAAAAAATTGTGTTTCGGTTCATTTACCGCATTAGCGGGAAGTAGATGCTCGTACTTTTGCCCAAATACTTGGTCTAAGGTTCTTGAGTAGAAAGCTGAATTTCCGTCTCCTTTGTCTGGTATTCTGCATTGTGGAGCGGGAGCCAGCATCGATGCTCCTAGGGAAGGGGCTGGATCAATAATAGTATACTTGAGTAATACGTCGTCAGAGTCCTGGCTCATCTGATGGCTAGACTTGGCCGGGAACAATAATACGTAGTAGCTTTTGGTACGGCACAGCAACCTAAGAGATCCCAACCTTAAATTATCGGCCAAATTTTTGAGGAGGTCAGTTTCGGTATATGACAAAGCGTTGCCTTCGCATAGTCGTACGACCGCTAGAGCGCCATCTGCACGAATTTGAGCTGCGAAATCCTGGGCGGTGCAGGTGTGTGTGAAGATGAGTCGTTCATTAGAACAAAACTGCGTCACCCAAGTCAGGCTCATCTCATAAGGTATGCCATTAAATGAGAGAGTGACAGTGTTTAATTTATCAGGACCTAGTTGCACTGTTTTGCTTATCATAGGATTTGTTGAATTCTCTTTGCAATCATCCGACGAAGTTGTCTTGGAAGTTAAAGAATCATTATTGGGTGGCTTGTTGGATTCAACTTGATAATGAGGCTCAATCATTTCCACATCAGAATCATCTGAGGCTGGGGAGAAAAGCTCCTCAGGTACAAAAAGACAATCATCTGGTTCTATTTCCGTCAGTTCATCTTCCAAATGAGCAGCATTTTTCTTATTTGGCTTGGCTTTTTCGCTGGCTTGGGGAACCTCTTCAAGTGTCTCGACTACTGACTGTTCGCTCAGCACAGTTTGTAAACCGTTTTGATCAAGAGAAATGAGCGTAGACGGCCGCTGAGGTGGGGGTTTAATTCCTTCTTTATCTCGACGCTGCAGCTCTATTTTTCTTTGAAGACGCGAATTTAAGAATTTGGGATGGGTTTCTGGATTTGACGCTGCCTCGCTCAATGTTGCTTTCCCTTTGCGAGTACGACCGCCAGCAAAGACATTTGTGAACCCTGCTCTCGCGGTCCGATGAGAGAGAATGGGTCTTCTGAGACCACCATGGGAGCCCTCTGAATTTTGGGCGGTGTTTCCAACAGAATTTCGTCTCGTCATTCCAGCATCCCGACCTGATTTTGACCTGGAAGGGTAATCGATAGATAGCTTTCCCGATAAATTGATACCACTTCTCTCATCAACTGTTCTAGAAATATTATCTTGAATAGCTTTTTGAGGAGAGTCAGCTAACAACTTAATCGGTGAGCTCATTGAGAGTCCTTTCTCCGGCTGCTTGGCAGGAACAGGCGCATTATCGCGGGGTTGACTATGATGCAGGTTCAGACCTGTAGAATTTGCAATAAGTTGACCAATTTCGTCTTCGTCGTCTGGAACCCTGTTTAACCTCTCAAGATGCTGCTGTAATGTAACTCCCCAAGTGGTTTGATCATATCCGAGTCTGGCTCGCTTGATATTGCGACGTTGGTGTATGGCTAATTTTGATTTGAAACGTTGGATGCTTGCGTCTTTCCACTCTTGGATCCTGAACTTTTGTATTAGTCCATTCCTTTGATTTTCCTTGGTCTGCTCCCATTGGGCCACGAGCACATCAGTCAAGTTCTTCTTAGGTTCCAAAGTTGCTTCTGCTAAAGACAGATCTTGCCATTTAACAAGACAATGAGCCTCTCCACCGATCTTCACTTCAGTAAGTATCTCGGCGACAACCAATTCGTCTTCAGAATCTGTTTCTTCATTTGTAGACGTTATTGAGATTTCGTCGTCAAAATCCTCCTCTGTTGGCCCAGACGCCATTGCTGATGATGACTCTATGGTAAGACCGTGGTTTGATAAAGCAGTGGCAGCGTCTAGCAGACTTCCCTTGAGTTGTACGAAGCAAACAAGCTGAACAAGGTCGCATTCACGTGATTGTCTCTAGACACAGATAACACAAAAATAAATACGTTAAGTAGTACCTGGTAGTATCTATCCCTCCTGCCACGACATTTGAAAATCATCATTTGTTTCTTTAAGACCAAAGCAATCAAGCATACCTCAGCTATCCTAGTAATAAAGCTTCTTTTGTCTCAAGGTGGAAATGCTCAGTTACTTAATAGTAGTATTAGCCGCACGCGGCGAACGCCAGGCTCTGCACTAACTTTTTACTAAGTGATCCGTAGCACGGAGTACGGGAGGTGCAGCATAGTATTAGGTAGATACCACCTAGGTGCTAATGCCTGGGACTACTTAGTATGAACTATCTCTGTTTTGCCTCTGCAATCTTTCTAGTATTTTAGGAGCCCGTAAGGCATTAAAATGCTCCGTACTAATCTTAAGCAGCATTAGCACTACGGAGCAGGTACTCATTCTTAATAGGAGGGAAAAGGGGTGATATATTGTGGTGCTCAAGAGGTACGGAGCCAATATAAATCTTTATGGTGGATTTGCACACATCCTTGGTGTATAGTTTAGGTATGCTAAGATCCTAGGCAGGGTACAAGCCTGAAGCTAGGGGGAAGCGGGTACTTTGGCAGTACTTATAAATTAATACAATACACAGTGGTATTTGTAGTCTCTATCATGTCCGTAGTGCCACATGCGACCAAAACCAGCCATATGAGAAAAGCATTCCACGCTGCCTGCAACTGTGCCTCCTGAGCTCAATCCAGATGACTTGACTTAGCAACCTAAACCAATCGTCAGAGCCGCGCAGCCATTCTTCCCCCTCCACATCCACCACCTGAATACATTCACATCATCACGGCCCTCTTTCTCCAGCATATACAATCAGGTTTTCTTTTACGCGCACAGACTTTACTGTTAACATGGCTAACGACGAGTATGATGTATGTCTCGCTTCCTTTTGTATTGAATGACACTTGGCAGAATGCTAATAGCGATATTTCCCCCCACTAGTTCCTCTTCAAAGGTGCCACACTCCCTTGCTCCATGGCCAACATCGCCAAGCTACTCGATGACCGCAGATGCTAATACTCCTTTCGTTAGTCGTCTTGATTGGAGACTCTGGAGTAGGAAAGTCCAATCTTCTCAGCCGATTCACTCGGAACGAATTCAATCTCGATTCCAAGTCGACCATCGGGGTCGAATTCGCTACTCGGTCAATTCAGGTAGACTCCAAAACCATCAAAGCGCAGATTTGGGATACAGCTGGCCAAGAGCGTTATCGTGCAATTACGGCTGCATACTACCGAGGTGCAGTTGGCGCCCTTCTTGTCTACGATATCAGCAAGCACCAAACATACGAGAACGCCACGAGATGGCTAAAGGAGCTTCGGGACCATGCCGATGCGAATATTGTCATCATGCTGGTTGGGAACAAGAGCGATTTGAGACACCTAAGGGCTGTGCCTACAGATGAGGCTAAGGCGTTTGCTAGTTCGTCTTATGGTTCAGCGCTGATGGTTGGCTTTGACTGATGAATTTTTTATAGGCGAGAACCATCTGTCCTTTATCGAGACATCTGCTCTTGATGCCAGTAACGTCGAGCTCGCCTTTCAGAATATCCTTACGGGTACGTTTAACCTCTTTGCCAACCCTATATTCTCATGAATAGCTAACCTTTCATACAGAGATTTACCGGATCGTATCTAGCAAGGCACTTGATAGTGGTGACGGTGCCCAAGCCACCATCGGCGCTGGCACTAATATCTCACTCAGCAAGGCGGCCGACGACGAGGCTGCCAAGAGTGGTAAGTGCTGCTAGGCTAACTGTGATGCCAACAACATGTGGAGGAATGGGAAATATTTTAGTCGCATGTTTCGAAAATGTACGTCGCATACTGAAAGACTTCGACGCAGTGTCGAGGAAATGAGGGGGAGGCTTTGATGCTTCCTTTTTTTTCTCAAATTAGAAGGGCGCAGACACTTTGACTTTCTTTTGTTCTCGTTGTCGCGATGGGTTTCCTGAGATGATCTATCCGATGACCACTACGATGCCTCATCTTACGTAGCTAAATGAATTCTTAATGAAATGATTCGTTTTTATCAAGCTGGAAATGATGGCCTCATGGAGCCAGTAAACCACTATAATTTTTTTTTTCCTAACATATGCCTAAGTACCCATCGATGCTCCAAGATGAACCAATTCCGTCGAACCTCGTTTTCCAATTGAAATGTTGGTTGGGTGCGAAAACAGACCTTTCCCTACAGAAAGGAGGGTCCACCCAAATAAAAAGGTTCAAGGACCAAATGTATGAAAAACAGCTTCAAGAGTCAAAACAAGGAGAAGAATGAATAAAGACATAGACTTGATTATGAGCCTTTCTAGTAAGAAACTGAATTTTTCAATTAGCTAACTGTATCTCCTCCAGACTTCAAGAAAGAGAGAAGGTTTTAAAATTAAAAGAAGGAAAAAGCTAAATATATTTAAATACCTTAAGCATTATAATTTAAACTTTTGAGAAATAAATAAAAAATATAGAATTAAAATAATAATACCTTTCTTTATATCCCTTCCTATAATTAATACCTTTATTAATTATTTAATTAATCTTTTTTAAAAGCTTATTAAGTTTATATTATTTAAAAGCTTATAGTAATTAATCTTTTAAAAAGAATTTCTATAGCTTCTTTAATATAGAATAAAAGAAATTATATATTATTAATATTAATAATTTATTATATAAAGTCTTTAAGGTTTTTAATATATTTAATAAAATCTATATATAAAAGATTAATATTAAATTTAAAGAAATAATTTTAAATTTATAAAAATTAACTTAAAGAT